>PVJL010004538.1:0-68288 GCA_004026885.1 Lyroderma lyra
AGACCAGTCTGCAGGGAGCCCGGGGCCCCAGTGAAAAAGCCGTTTGCTGGGCCCCCGGGAACAGCGAGGCCCTCAGTCCCTGGAGCATCCAGCCTGTGAAAACCAGAAGATTAGCTCCTAGAGCTACTTAATGCTCCCCATTATTTTGCGACAGGAAGTCCTGGCTCTCAGGCGCTGACCACAGGAGCAGCTGCTGGAAGGAATGGGCACCATCGGGAGCCCTCTCCTCAATGTGCAGATGACGGTTGTTGAGTCCTGCTGACGCTTACCAGCCCTGTGCCTCAGCAGTGCCAAACTGCCAAGGGTCACTTTACAGAGGAAAGCCTTTGCAGTTAGTCATAGTTACAGAGCCAAAATAACAGTGATTTTTTTTTTTTTAAGTATGCAGAAAAACGTTCAGGTCAGCGGATTCTGAGCCTATACATTACACTGAATCACAAGCAGCCGACTGTTCTGGCAGCCAAGATTGCAAACAGCAGCTAATTGGCAGGTCCTCACACCCTGCGTCTGTGCGATCCACCCTTAAACCAGGGGCAGGCCACGCCCCCAGGCACAGGCTCTGTGCAGAAACATGTGATATAGTTGTCCTCACTATTTCCAGGAAGCTAAAGGCAGTTGTAAGCTTCTAAGGGGAAAAAATCTCCAACAATTGGCTCAGGAAGTGGAAACAGGGGTTAATGGTCCCCACCCAGCTGCTCCCCGCCCAGCTGCTCCCGAGACACCCAAGGGCTCAGCATGCACCACACGTAGCAGTGACCCAGATTTACAGCAGGCTCGGCCTCGGCCAGACAGCACGCCCTGTGCCGGCCGGCAGGCAGAAATACAGTGCTTTCCCATCAGTACACTCCCCACACACCTTCTGCTGGCACAGAAACCCCGGACCCATCACTGCAGTAACTAACACTGAGCTGTTTCAGTGTTTTGGTGTGCCGGTCACCTTGAAAGCCCTATGTGGACTTAGAAACTAGATGATAAAGAAACCAATATGTGGGATAAGTTACTGGATGGTGCTTTAAAAAATAAAACCAAGCTCTTCTAAATTGATCCCAAATAAGTCTGGGACAGTGGCCCACAAGGAGGGAGAGTTTGCTCTCCAAGAGTCACTTCAGATCGAAAGACACACACAGACTGAAAGTAAAGGGATAAAAAAAAGACATTTTATGCAAATAGAAATGATAAAAAAAAAAAAAGCGGGAGTAGCAACACTTATATTAGACAAAGTAGACTTTAAACAAAGGCTGTAACAAGAAACAAAGAAAGGCATAACCCTTGTAAACATCTAAGTACCCACCGTAGGAGCTCCTAAATATATAAAGCAAGTAGCGACGGACATAAAGAGAAAAGTGTCAGCAACACAAGTGTCAGCAACACAGTCACAGTGGGGGACTTTAACACCCCATTTCCACCAATGGACAGATCATCTGGGCAGAAAATCAACAAGGCCTTAAACAACACATTAGACCAGATGGACTTCATATTTTTCGGAGATTTCACCCAAAAGCAACAGAATACATTCTTTTCAAGTGTACATAGCACACTTTGCAAGACAGACCCCATGTTAGGCCACAAAACAAGAAATTTAAGAAGCCTGAAATCATATTAAGCATCTTCTATGATCACAATGGTATGAAATTAGAATTCAATTAAAAGAAGAAAACTAAGAAACAAACACGCTACTGACTGACAAATGAGTTAACAATGAGCTCAAGGGGGAAAAAAACATCAAAAGATGCATTGAGAAAAATGAAAACACAACATCCTTCAATTTGTGGTATATAGTCAAAGCAGTTCTATGAGGGAAATTTACAGCAATACAGGCCTACTACCTCTAGAAGCAAGAAAAACCTCAAATCAAGAATCTAACCTTATACCTAAATGTACTAGAAAAATAAGAACAAAGCACAATGTGAGTAGAAGGAAGGAAATAATAAAGATCAGAGCAAAAATAAAAGAGATTGTAAAAAAATATATATATAAAGAAATAGTAAAGATTATGAAAACCAAGGGCTGGCTCATTGAAAAGATAAAATTGATAAACCTTTAGCTAGACACATCAAGAAAGAAAGAGAACTCAAATATATAAAATCAGAAATGAAAGAAAAGTGACAACCTACGCCACAGAAATACAATTAATTATCAGGAAATATGATGAACAATTATATGCCAACAAACTCGATAACCTGGAAGAAACAGATAAATTCTTACTACTGTACCATCATGTAAACCTGAATCAGAAAGAAACAGAAAATCTGAACAGACTGATCACTACTAAGAGAACTGAATCAGTAATAAAAAAAACTCCCAATAAACAAAAGTCCTGGATAAGATGGCTTCATAGGTGAATTTTACCAAACAGTCAAAGAATTAAAACCTATTTTTCTCAAACTTTTCCAAATAATTGAAGAGGATAGAAGCCTCCCAAACTCATTTTCTAAGGCCAACATTATCTTGATTCCAAAACCAAAGATATTACAAAAAGCAGAAAATTATAGGCCAATATCCCTAATAAACATAGATACAAAAATCCTCAACAAATATTAGCCAACTGAATCTAGCAATACATTACAAAGATCATGTACCAGGCTCAAGTGGGATTTATTCCCAGGATGCAAGGTTGGTACACTATCTAGAAATCAATTAATGTGATAAAGCACATAAACAAAATGAAGGATAAAAATCATATGATCATATCAAAAGATTCACAAAGAGCATATGAGAAAATCCAACATTCATTTATGTTAAAAAGTCTCATCAAAGTGGAGATAGAGGGAAGATACCTCAACATAATAAAGGCCGTATATAACAAACCCACAACTAACGTCAGATTCACAGTGAAAAGCTGAATACTTTTTCTTTGACATCAGGAATAAGACAAGGATGCCCAGATGCTCTCTTTTACCATTTCTCTTCAACAGGGTACTGGAAGTCCTAGCCACAGCAATCAGACAAGAAATAAAAGGCATCTGAATTCAAACAGAAGCAAAACGGTCATTATTTGCAAATGACATGGCACTAGATAGAGAGAATCTTAAAGAGTTCACCAAAAAAATATTAGAACTGATAAATACATTCAGTAAAGTAGGATACAAATTTAATATTCAGAAATTGGTTGTATTTTTATACACCAATAATAAATATTCACAAACAGAAATCACAATCCCATTTAAAACTGCATCAAAAAAAAAAAAAGAAAGAAAGAAAATGGAAAAGCCTAGGAATAAATTTAACCAAGGAGGTAAAAGACTTGTACTTCGAAAACTTTAAGACACTGAAGGAAAAAAATTGAAGATAAAAATAAATGGAAAAATATATGGTGCTTATGAATAGGAAGAGTTATTATTAAAATTTTTGCACTACCCAAAGCAATCTACAGATTCAAAGCAATCTCTAACAAAATACCTATGGCATTTTTTCAGAAAATTAGAACAAATGATCTCAAAATTTATATGGAACCACAGAAGACCTCAAATAGCCACAGAAATCTTAAAGAACAAAGTTGGAGGTATCAACTTCAAAGCTGTCAAACTATGCTACAGGCTACAGAAATCAAAACAACATGATACTGGCATTCATAAACACAGATACACAGATTAATGTAACACAATAGAGAATTCAGAAATAAACCTACACCTACATGGTCAATTAACCTACGACAAAGGAGGCAAGAGTGTACAAAGGGGTAATGACAATCTCTTCAATAAATGGTGTTGGGAAAACTGGACAGACACATGTAAAAAAAAAATGAAACTAGACCAACTTCTTACACTGTATGCAAGAATAAACTCAAAATGAATTAAAGACCTAAATGTTAAGACTCCAAACCATAAAATTCCTAAGGGAAAACATAGGCAGTAAACTCTCAGACAATACTCTTAGTAACATTTTTTTGCATGTGTCTCCTCAGACAAAGTAAATAACAGATAAAACAGATGGGACTACATCAGACCAAAAAGTCTTTGCACAGCAAAGGGAACCACCAATAAAACAAAGATAACCCACTGAATGAGAAAACGCATTTGCCAACGATATATCTGATAAGAGGTTAATATCCAAAAATACAAGAAAATTCACACAACTTAACAAAGTCCAGTTTAAAAATGGGCAGGTGACTTAAATAGGCATTTCCCCCAAGGGGACAGAAAGATGAGCAATACAGATGTAAAGATGGTCAATGTCACTAATCATCAGGGAAATGTGAATTAAAGCCACAGTGAAATGTCATCTCACACCTGTCAGAATGGCCATCACCAATCAATCAGTAAGGGCTGGTGAGGCTGGGAACCCTGTGCATTGTGGGTAGGACTGCAAATTGGTGCAGCCACTGCCAAAAACAGTGTGGAGAGCCCTCAAAAAATGAAAAGTCTAACTACCACACGCCCCAGCAACTTCACTTCGGGGTATTTACCCAAAGAAATCCAAAAAGACCCATGTACCCCTATGTTCACTGCAGCATAATTTACAAGAGCCAAGACATGGGTGCAACCTAAGTGTCCCTCAATACACGAATAAATAAAGATGTGATGTATTTACAATGGAATATTACTCGGCCATAAAAAATGAAATCTTACCATTTATGACAACATGGATGGACCTAGAAGGTATTAGGCTAAGTGAGATAAGTCAGACTGAGAAAGACAAATACTGTATGAGTTCACTTATATGTGGGGGGTTGTCCTGTGCATTGTGGGAGATGAGCAGTGTTCCTGGCCTCCACCTACTAGATGCCAGTAATACCCCTCCAATAATGGGACAATCCAAATGTCTCCAGACATCAATGTCCCTCGGGCTGAAACACAGCCCCATCACTGGTTTGACATGGGACTGGAGCTCTGTGCCCAGCTTACCAGTGACAAGAAGTGACACGGAGAAAGTGAACGGTCCACGAGACCAGTCGGTTCCTTCAGCTAAGAAGTAACTGAAACAACTTCCTTCCTTCACCTCCCCACAATGCAAAGTCATCGCAGACGCCCAGTGTGCCTGTGCAGTGAGGGGCCTCCAGCTCGGGGAGGCTGCAGCATCACCTCAGAGGGTGACAAGAACTGCCGGAGACAGCAGCCAGCACAGCCCAAGGTTTCCAGGAGGCACGCCGGACACCAGGAGTCTACATGAATCCTTCTTCAGCAAAGCTGAAAATGTTTTGTGAATTACAACAGAAAAAGCTGACTGGAAGGTGCTCCAACCCCCGAGATTTATAAAACCACGTTCATGTATCAGGAAGAGCCACCAGGCCGGGGGCGGCGTCTTCTCTCAAGTTCTAGGGCAGGATGCATCCCCCTCCCAACCCCCAAATAAGATGCACTAAAAGAAAAAGGCAGAGGAAGCTGCGTACAGGCAGGCACGCTCTTCAGCAGTAGCAGGAAAACAGTCATCTGGGTGCAAGCTCAACGAGAAAGGGAGGGGAGGCATGGGAGTGGTGAGCGTGGCCTGCGTGTAACGTGCTCACTCCACGTCAGTGAGTGGGGGATGGTGGCCGCTGGGCGAGGCCTGGGACAGGCTCCACAAGGGCAATCTGGCCCCAAAAACATCCAAGTAGAAAATGACAGAACAGTGGTCCAGAAATGCTTTGACTGGATGCACTGTGTCAACATTGCACAAAGCAGGTAGGTACAACTTCAAACTCACAGAACCAGTTTTCAAAAAGCAAACCAAAGGACCCGAGAAAACAGCTCTGCAGCAAACGAAGAAATGGTTATTCGGACCAATGAGCAAAGACTGCTGAGCAGCCACGTCACAAAAGGAGAAAATGACTTTAGTAAACGGCCCTGGAACCCATGCCAGCTCTGGGGAGTCCGAGGAGGGTCACACACCCAGATCCAGTGGATGCGGGCACAGTGTGGGGGTGGGCAGGAACAAGTTTCAGAAATCACTTGGGTGAGACACATCAGGACCATTATACAGGTCATCCCTTCTTACTCAGTGCCACATCCCAGGATCCCCTAACGACACAAAACGTGGAATAGCCTCACACGAGTACGGATCTTCTGTGTTATGGTGGCTGGAAATGGGCAGAGAGTTAAGCAGTCCAGCGGTGCAGGAAGGGCACGGAGTGGTCCAGTAAATAAAGGGTCAGCTAAATGATGGGACATCGGTTTGATGGAGTATTGCACAGACACAAAGCAACAGCTGTGGAAAATATGCAGCGCGTAGAAAATTGTCGTCAAAGCAATGGAAGGCAGAAACATTCCAGACTCCTAGTTAACCGGCACCCATGGGGAGTGGTAGATGCTGGATAAGTGTTAAGTAGACTCTCGTTAACCAGAATTCAAGCAACTGGCAAAATCTCAAGCAACCAGCAAAAAACTGGTGCCGGCTGCTTGAGTTCCGGTTAACGGAGAGTCTACTGTGTAATACTGGGAGGAATCCAAATAAAATGCAGCAACCTTGAAGGAATTCAGCTATTGAAAAAATATTCTCTTCCTCTCATTTTTAAAGCTTTTATTATGTTTATAGATTTAAAAACTAAATACATATTTTCCCCCAGTCCTTTTAAAATTAAATCAAATGACACTGTGTCTTCCCCCTGACACTACTCACGACTGAGCTACCAGGACGTCAAAGCAGGAGGAAAATGGGTCACGGCCACGGCTGGATTTCAAACCTTGCATTTTGAAGTTAACAGATAAACAGACACTAGGGAGGTGGTCTGGCTTTTACAGTAACAACGCAAAGCTCAAATTAACCTCTTTCTGCTATCTATATTAATGTTTATTCAAAGGCAGCCCCATTTCCAGTGACTCTGCCACTTCCGTAAGGAATGACAGCTACAAACAAATACAAGCAGTTTGCGATCATTAATCCCACAAGACCAGGAGTTGATATCAAAATGGCACTTTGTGCCCTGCCTCATGTCCTTCCTCCCCTCACTCCCTGAAACAGATGCCACAGAGGTGGAGCAGGGAGCTGCTCCTCTCGGGAAGCTGCCCCCGCAAGGCGTTCAGTGGCCCTGGGCTCCCTGCTGGCCACCTGAGGGTGCTATCACTCTCCACCCTTGGTGGCAGCGGTTGGCAGGGCCTGACATGGGCAGGCCTCAGTGCCCTGGGCAAGTCAGAGGAAGCAAGACTGCCAGTCAACACTGACCTCATAGATGAAGTACACCTTGGCCCCCACGTAGATCCCCATGCGCACAACAGCGCGGACCGCGGCATTCATACCTGCAGAGAGGGACAGGACAGTGGTTAGTGACAGGACCCAGCATCATCTGACTGTGACCATGGGGAACGGTCACCTATGAGGCGGCCCCACAGACGCACATCACTGGGGAAGAGCCTGGCACATGAGTAGCTCCGAACCACTCTGCTCGCTGGCTCAGGATCTGAGCTGCCTTGATTCTGGACGAATTCGCAGGCAACTCCAACCAGCGGCAAAGCACAGAGGCCAGCGGTCTATTTACATTCAGCCAAATTCAAAGAAAATAACACTGACAAGGACCATGGGCCTGTGATTTGAGGAGGAGGAGATGAAAATTAATTTCATTCCCAGCTACCTAGTGTGGGGAAAAGAAAAACCTGAGTCAATGGCATTCAGTGCAAAATTAGAAATGCAGTTTTACAAAAAGAAAAATTAAACGAAACCTCTATGCTATCAATAATACCTGACCAAGATAAAAGTTGGGACATGTCCCATACTTTCTCAGAGAACCAAGGGGACATTAAAAGCAGCAGTGTGCGACGTATTGGGTTCGTCATGTTCCATCTTGTTTCTAATCGAAGCCACGGTGCGTGAAAACCCCGTCTAGAGCCAAGTGATACCAACCTTGTGTCATCCTCTTAGCTGATGGGCTAAGGCCACAAGGAGAGGAGTGACAAGAAATGGGGGTCGTCCCTTTCAGAGATGACACAGTCCTGTGGCAAACCGCCCCTGGACACCCAAAGGTTCCAATCTGCCTCCATCTAAAAACTTAAAAATTTCAGAACCAAAAGCCTGGGCTAAGAATGTTGGTAAAGGAGGGCCATCACACAAGGGATGCTTTCAGTGCATAAAAAACCAAAAACACAAACAAACAAAAAAACAAAATGAAAGGCACTGTGGTTCGATCCAGCATTATTTTTGTTTGTTTTGTTTTGTTTTGGGTAGGAATCGAACCCAGGCCGCAGTGTTGAGCGCGCCGAAGCCCAGCCATTGCACCACCAGGGAACCCCCTCGATCCAGCACTATACCCAATGAACACAGGCACTGACTTTATAAATGAGGGCTGTCCAGAAAGTATCCAGCCACGTATTATAAAATGAAAAATAACAGATATTTATGGCTGGGTTTCTTCTGAATAGCCCTCATGTATTTGTATGGCAGAGAAGATGGCTAACACTTTCCCAACTAAGACTACTTCTGAAAGGTGACAATTTTGGAAGGCTTCAATATTCATGTAGTGGAAAAAGCTTGGGGTGGGGGGAGGTATGTATCATGGAAAGAAATCCATGTTTAACATCTAGTATCTACATAGACGTGGACATATTTATGTATATTTGGTAGTCTCATTACTTCATGCCCAAACCTAGTTTATGACACGAAGAATGTGAACAACCTACTGGTTAATTGGTGGCCATCTCTCATCTGTCCCAAAGTGTCAAGCTCAGCGTTTTAAGACGCAGTAATTTATCTTCATCATTTCCTCCTCCTCCTGAATCTCTCTCTCTCTAGCTGAACAGCACAACTCTCTTCTCTGTCCCTCAAGCTGGATGTCACCAATGTCCTCGATGGCTCCTGCCCATAGTGCTGACATTTTCTCCCAGCATTCCCCCTGAGCCCCGCCGCCTCCCTGACATCCTCCTCACTATGGCTGAAATGATTAAAAACAGCTTTTTTTCCCTCTTTTGTTTATCATACAAGTAATTTGTAAGTATATTCTTTTGGTTAAAAAGGATTACAGAATCCGGAAAAGCCAAAACTGTGGACAATATAGGATCAGTGGTGGCCTGCGGTTGAGGGTGTGGGGGAGGGGTGAACGGGGGCGCACAGAGGGCTTAGGGCCGTGAGGCTACTCTGTGTGTTACCAGAATGGAAGGTACGTGTCACGAGACATTTGTCCAGACCCAGGGAATGGACAACATGCAGAGTGACCCGAATGTCAGCATGGATGGCGTGACCATGACACATGTGCCCCTGGTGGGCGAGGTTGATGATGAGGGGGCTGTGCATTTGTGGAGATGGGGGGACAGGGGAAGTCTCTGCACCTTCCCCTCGATGCTGCTGTGAACCTAAAACTGCTTAAAAAGGTCCTAACACAATGATAGCAGACCCCGGTAGGAGACCGGTGCATCCTCCGCCCCACCACCCACCCTCTGGGAGAGAGCACACAAGTCCCATGGTTGTCCCCGAGCAGGGTGTACTTTCCTTCTCTTTAAGGTGTTTTCTGTGTCAGTTTTGTTGTTCTCTCTCTAGAACATAAATGTGCCCAAGTGCCTCCCTCCAGTCCTCAGGGCCCGGGCGTGCAAAACCCAGCCCCTCAGGGCAAGCTCTCCCACCATGAACTCTTCCCACCTGCTGGACCCACCTGGATATTTGTCCTTGAACCTCATGTTCTGTCTAACTGCACTCCCGCCAAGGGCCCCAGCACCAGGGCGACCCGACGCCCTCTCTGCACCCCAGGGAGGTTTCCTGGCCCTCCTGACCCCACTCGAGTTCTAGGAAGGGCAGAGCTGAACAGGCCTGCCTGCTCACACCTGAGCCGGTTTATCACGCCCACGTGCCGACGCCACGGGGCCAGGTGTGCACGAGCCTCCTCGACCCTCAGACCTTCACTGATAAATGAGCTCCGCATGGTCCCTCCAACAAACCCACGTGTCCAAGACTTCACACTGTGGCCACTGTCACTGGTAAATTAAGCACCAGGCGCCGAACCACACCAACACTTTATCACAGGGAAAATTCGCACGGCTAACACCCCACTCCCCCCTCCACGTCCTAAAGGCCCCATTCCCAAGGGGCGCTTCACCAAGGCAGGAAAAGGGAGACAAACTGGAGGATTTTATAAGTGGATAGGGAATTGCAGGAGTGACACTGTGACAAGTGGGACACGGCACAGAGGTGACCCCAGGACACCCCCTGTAGCATTCAGGCCTGCCCTGCAAGGTCTGCATACACCTGCACCCCAGTCCCTTGGCCTCAGTCCCACTCTGCCTCCCGGGGTGAACCTGCACTCACCTGGGAAATGGCCTGTCACCCCTCAGCCTGCAATGGCCCCCAGGTTTCCCAGGCAAGGGAGGACCCTGAACACCGCCCGACCGCCACATTCTGAGAAGCAGGCCCAGCGCACCGGCTTTATTTGCTTGCCAATTTTTGTGACTGAGTGAAACCAGCTGGCCTTTCCGCCAGCTGGGCACTGGCAGCCTCCTGACCGGGCCTGAGGGTGGGGGAGGGGGTCCTGTGCTCACAGCACCTGGAGTCCTGGGGACACAGGGCGGTCCGCAAAGCAGGTAAGCTGATAGCCAAGGGGGCGTAATTAATTAATGGCGAGGCTGGAGGGTAAGCCCTGGCCCTGCTTTTATTTCTCCTTCAAAGATGTCATAACTTCCTCTGCATGTTAGCATCCCCAAAGTGGGCTTAAGAAAAAAAAAATTGTACCACAGCTTCTTAGCCAGTCATGTATCAAAGAGCACTTTGGCTGTTTCCTTGACGTGGCCACCATGAACATCGCTGCGATGAACACTGAGGTACGGAAATCTTTGCAGACTAAGGTTTTCAAATTTTGGGAGTAGATACCCAGGAGTGGAATTGTGGGGTCATGTGGTACATATTACTCAGCCATAAGAAAAGACAAAATAGGACCATTTATGACAACGTGGAGCGAAATAAGCCAGACAGAAAAAAAACCAAGAACCATATAACTTCACTCATATGTGGAACACAAAGCTGAAAGCAACAAAGAGACAAAAACTCATGGACACAGTCAGTAGTTTAGTGATTAATGGTTATGTGAGGGTAAGTGGGGAGGAGGTGGGGGAGAAGGGACAGGGTCTCAAATATATGGTGAGCACATAATGCAACACACAGACGGTGCACTGTAGAACCGTACACCTGGAACCTATGTAAGTTTTACTAACCAATGTCACCCCAATAAATCTAACAACAACAAAAGGTGGCGGTCCTCTGTGGTTGTTTGGGGTGGGGCCTGCTTGGTCAGCTAGCTGGTCTTTTCAACTTGGTGCCCACAGGGGACCCAAACTGCTGCCTGAGGTATGACCCTGCCAGTGGACAGAGGAAGGGACCAGGAGGACAAATACCTAGGAACATAGAAAAAGCCAGCTTTCACTGATGGCCTCTCACACAGTCGACCGGGACCAAGACCTGGGGCTTGTATGTCGGGGTCTGACAGTCTCCTGGTGCGCTGCACCGGTTTTCATGTTCTGCTGAGCACTGACCTGGGGGCTCAGCTGCCGTCCACAAAGGATAAAAGGTTGTTTTGGACCCTTTTACTCTGCACTCAAATGGCTGATTTTAGTGACAGTTTAGGCACAGGTGAATCCATTCGTTTTGCTTTGATTTTGATCTTGGTAGCCAGACCTGGGAATTAAAACAACTTTCACAATTCTTTCCATGGGAAACCAATCCTGCTACTAAGTGAAAATCTTAATGTTTGGAAAGTAACTGCATCATTTGGAAAAATTTAAACTTGGGTCCTCAGGGAATGTACAATCTCGTGATGGAAAGCAAGAAAGTCAATAAACTGTGAAAAGACAAAAACTAGGGGGGCGCTAAGTGGGAAGTGTGTGGTAACTACTTTAGATACAAGAGAAAGTATAGATTGTTAAATTCTTTTCTTGATGTTACAGATCAATCGCTTCTTGCAGAGAAGCTAGTCACTAAGCGAATCTCTTCCTCTAGGTCAGGAAGTCAGGGGGAACTCCTGTTTCCCAATGTGTCCTGAGATTCTGTCCTGATAAAATTTCAACTTCGAGTAATTTCTAAGAAACAAGAAAAAGGTTGATTCTAATAAAATAACGGGTTCATTCTTTTATTTCCTATGTGAGCTGAAGAGTATGACCAACCTCCCTACGAAAACCCTTTATGGGCAGCGTCTAGCCCTGCTCCCTGCAGACTTCTCAGTACTTGTAACCACTCCCTTACTAACTTCAACATTTAAACTCCTTTCTGGAAAGTTAAAGTCTTCTTTGCTCAGGCCTCTTATTGGTTTCTGCTCGAATTCACATTGTTTTCATCTTTGTGGAAGACGTGAGAAAACAAAACACACCCTAACTTGCTCTTGTGACTGAAGTTCTCTGTCAAGCTTCCCCTTCTGACAATTTAGGAATGGGCAGAAGGAAAAAAGATCCTAAGGAGAACTGTATCAGGATGCTGACTCCCGTGACTCAAAGCTACCAAGTGCGAGAGTCCCTGCCTCATGCACGGTCCAAACCACCAGAGCCTGTGCTCAAAGTCAGTGGAAATCTTGAGATAAACCTGGAAGGGGGTTTTCATCCATCTATCCATCATCCCTCCCTCCTCTGCTGCCTCCCATCCATCCATCCATCCACCCACCCACCCGTTCATCCATCCAATACACATGCACAGAGTATCTTTGCCAGGCACTGTTGGCTACATTACTGAGAAATCTGGGGACGGTCCTGATTTCTCATCCCAGCCGGTTAACAGTAACATGATAAAACACATGACACCCAGGTGCAAGGCGGTCAGGGAAGAAAAGGCAGGGCAGGGCAGGAGAACTGGAGTGGGAGGCTGCTGCTGTCCTCCAGGAACTCGTACTGGCCTCCCGGAGAAGCAGTCGCTGAGGGAGAAAGGAAGAAGGTGACAGAGGCCAGCCAAGTGGACATCTGGAAGAGAGCGCTCCAGGCCAGCCAAGGACACGGTGGGAGCGTGCCTGCCACGCGCTGCGTCCCCGCCTCCAGGGCAGGCGTGAGGCTCCGACCAGCAGCCTCCTGTGAGTCATCCCACCTTCCACGTAAACACTCACTAGGGACCCCCTGAACAGCAGCGGCGCTGTACTGGAACCCCACCGTCACAGGGACAGCCGCTGGCCACATCGCGGTCAGAGAACCGCTGACTTCAAAGGCTCAGCATGGGAAAAAGGAAGGTGGACAATGTCAATACTGTTTACACTGACAATGGGGTTGAATGCGAGATATTTAAAATTAATTTCACCTGTTTCTTCTACCTTTTTTAACCATGGCGACCAGTGTAAAGTGGCCTGGAGGCGAGGGGAGTGCCCCTCGGCCCACTGTGCTGTGGTGCCTGTGCGACGCCGACGCCGACGCGCCGACGCGCCGACGCCGACCACGCCCACCAGCGCACAGTCCTCGAGGCAGCGCCGTTCCATCGGGTTCCAGTGGCTGGTCTCCCCTCGGTCACTGGCATAAGCACTGTTGTCCAGCCTGCCCTTTGACCAACTTCCCGGACTCCACCCCTCTTCCTCCACACTCTGCTTTCTTCCCGCTGCACAGACGAGCTCTTCGAGAAGGTCAGGCCCTTCTCTTACACAACCCATCCCGTGCCCCGGGACCTGCCAGGGGCCCTCTCCACCCCGGACGCCCAGCACCCACGGCCCAGTCCTGCTCCTCACGAGACCCTGAACTTGGCCTCTCGTCCCCTCCCCTTTCCCCTCCATAAGAGCGTCAGTATCAGAGGCGGCCAGTGCCTCCAGGTAGCTTCCTGGTCACACAGGTAAATGCAAAGTTCTCACTGCCTGCCCCTCCCGGGGACTTTGCCCCTTGGGCCCTGACTTCCTCTTCCTAGTCCCTGCAGATGCCCCCCTCTTCAGTGCCCTGGCGGCTTCCTGCCTGCTCACCCGCACCCCCATGCCAGGGTCAGGTGGAGGGTCCCCATCACAGGCTGCCCTGGGCCCTGCACGGGACAGGGGCAGCTCTGGGTCAACTTCCTTCTCGTGTTCATCTGCCCCCAGGTCACCACAGTGCTGCTCTCTGAGAGGAGGGGCCCCACACTCTGCCTTCAGCTATGAGGACCTCGTCCCTCTGAGGGACTTTTAGAGGGAAAGGGGAATGAATCTTGTCACAATGACGCAGACTGAGAAGCTGAGGAGGAATGGCTGCATGGGGCACCCTACAGCACCTTTTCCACCATCTCCTAAGCAAAGAAACTTCTGACCAGGTCACCTATTTCCCACCTTTCTGTAGGTCACAATCCAGTCCAAGTCCTCATCAAGGTCAGAGAGCCTTTAAGGAATCTGCTGGGAGAGTCTGAATCGCCTGGGTTTCGAAGCACCCTGTGGACTCAGGACCCAAATGTGGCCTGCGGCTGCCCAGAGGAACCAGCAGCCCTGGGGGATTCACAGGCCTGCCCTTGGCCTTCAGAATCACAGTCATGCGGCTCAGCCAGGCCCTCAGAGGAGTTCAGAGCATCAGGGGCCTTGGAGAATGGAGGACCCAGAGGAAGCTGGGCTGGGAAGGGCCCTGAGCAGTGTCCCGCTCTTCCCTCCTGCATGTCCTCCTTGACCTCCTGTGGCCTCGTCAAGGTCAGAGAAGCACCACTGAGGAGGAGAAAGGGAGGGGGAGGGAGAAGAGAGACAAGCTGAGTGATTCCACTTTTTCCACTGACAAGTAAAAACGCCCAGGCCCCGTTCCACCTGCTGGTAGAGAACGAACGAGGACCCTGTGAGTAACCTTGGCATGCAGGGCACTGCTCTGCCGGGGGCTTTGCGGACTCTTGCCCTGCTGACACGTGCAATGACTGTGACCTCCAATGCACTAAGTAGGCAGTGGGAAGGCAGTGGGGTGAGGGGCCACAGGCAGACACTTCGTAACAAATGAAAATACAGCAAGCACCCTAGGAAGCCCACTGCAAAGAGTAACTGGAACCATGACTCGACTACTTTCTTAACATCTATCTGTCCCTCTTTTCTTTGTCCAAAGACAGCCTTTCAGCACAATCACAGTAGCAGGGGACAGACAATTTTGTGTTTTGATGTCTGCCTTTTACATGACTCCACCCCATCCTCAGGAAATTGCTTCTGACAGCCCACCAAATGGGTGCAGCAAAATGGCCCCAGTTCTTTCATAAGAGGTTTGAGATCTCTATCAAAGCTTCTCATTATCTGTCACCACCTGGGAAAAGAGGCATTTTTTTGAAAGATGATGAGATGTCCAGCTTCTAGGGATCATCTGAACCTGTCACACAACAGTGTCTGTGTTTGTAGACAGCTATGCAATTGCAGACTTCCCGTGGTATACACAGCATTAACACCCCCAAAATTCTAACACCTTGCCTCCTACACCCCATGATTTTTGCTAAGTTATTACACTGTAAATGGAAACGATCCCATGACAGGACATGTATGGGCAGAGTTCCAAGACCATAAGGGGCCCGGAGCTGTGTGAGGCGAGATGCACCCTGTTCCCAGTGCCCATTGCATCAAACTGGGCTCTAGAGCCAGCAGAGGTCTGAGTGGGCATAGCAGGAACCCACACAAGCGGGGCCCTAAGTGGAATTCAAGGAATGTCCAATGGAGGGCTGACCTGGCGCCTGGGCCCACCCACAGAACCTCACCTTTCTGACTACAGCTCTAATGTTCTAATCTCCAGGTGTTCATTGTTCCCAGACATCACCCTGAGCATACCAGTGCTTTAGTTAGCGGAGGTTTCATGCATCCACATGGCTTCGTGATTCAGGAAGACAGCTAGAACTCCCAGCGGATGAAAGTGCCCACCCTTCTCCATGCGATGTCAGGAGGGAAGACAGCCAACCAACGTTTGAGTGCCTGCCAGGGCCACACACTGTGCTGTGCCAGAGACACCCTGGGGAATGACACCTGCGTCCTAGGCCCCCATTGCCGCTGCAGCCCTACCATTGAGCAGAACTCAGCAGAGTTCCGAGATGTACCAGATGCATGTGACTCATCCCAAAGCTCCCATGTTCATGCATGCCACAAGGATGAGGTCACGTGAAGCATTAGCGACTCGCACATCGGAATGCTCCCTACGTGTTACTTACTCTTACTGTTAATGGACAGACTTCAGACAGACCCGACTCGTGTGAATGCCCTGGAAATGCTGTGTTCATCTTTACTCTGCCGTGGGCAGCTCAGCGGTCATGTTCAGTGTGCCCGTAGGGTCTACCCCATTGCTCGTCACTACCAGGCCCTCCTGAAGCCCACAGTGTCTAAGATGATGAGTCATTCTTGGTGTGTGACACAATCCTCCTTGAGGCTGGGTACTTAGTCATGGTTAAGTCTGTCCATTTGGCAAAGTGGAACCTATTTTAGGGTTAAAGTGAAAATCAGTATAAATTTGCAGATTCCTTGTGGCAACAGAAGAAACCCAGAGAATCAGAAAATTAATTCACTTTAGACATATTTTTCCTTAATGGGTGTGGCTAAGGGAGTCAGGAAAATAGATGGAGCATGTTTGTTTTCTTAAAAACTAAATACATAATATAAATTCCATTAGGCAAAAAAGCATTTCATCATTTTGGAATCAAGTGTTACATCACTTTAGCCACTATCGCTGTATTTTAAAGTGACTGTTAGCACTGTAAAAAGGCATTTTCTGTTCCACTAATAAAGCTGTTTAAAAATCATCTGTGTAATTTTGAGCAAGTCAGGCTTTGCTCGTCTTGGAGCAGTAACTAAACTATGACCTCACCTGAGAGGGGCCCCTTAAGAGCATGACTGACTGGAAAATATTTGGATTGAGAGCTCATAAAACTGGGTTTCAATCCTGCCACTGCCACTCTGAGCTGCGTAGCCTTAGCTAAGTCACTGAGCTTGCTGTGGGCCTTTGCCCCCACTTCCAAAATGAAGATGCACAGGTCTTGGAGCCATGTGACTAGGCCTGGATATAAGACCTGTAGAACTCTTAGCACATAAAAAGTGCCAACACACAGCAGCTAAAGTCACCTCAACACAAACCTTTCCCATAATTTCACATATGGTTAGAAAACTACCAGGAAATGAAAACATGAGCACGCTTGCCTTCATCTCTAGCTAGGAGCAAAATTCTTCTAGGGGAAACCCAACACCCACATGTGAGAATCCAGATAAAATGGCAAAAGAATGGTGGGCAACAGACAACCCCTCTGGGAATAGCCTACTCCAAGGGTCTGTGCCTGCCAGCGCCAGACCCTCTGAGCATGTCTGAGAGTGAATGTTCTGGAAAGGAAAGCATCAAGATGCTCAGACATAACATCAGACTCGGGGATCTGGCGCTTTGGAGTCCAAGAGAAAACAGTGCACAGCCTCAGCCCTGCCTGGGGAGAAATGCCCAGACTATTGGCCAGGGTGAGTCGTCAGGAATCAGGGCAGCCCAGACGAGTCAGCAGAGAGCAAGGCCTGTCAATCAGATGTGATGTTACCACTGAGGCGAGAACTGCCATCTCCCATTAACCTGACAGGACACCAGCCAAGCAATCTTTTCCTAGAATTTTGGTTCTCCAAGTATCCTTTTTCCACTGAGGAGAAGAGGCGTGGACTTCCTGAACTCTTTTGTAACTGCTCACTAGTGGTGGAGCCAGGATAAGTAACATAAAATGCTGAGGTCTGTCTGGTGTACCCTTATCTCTGTGTGCCTATACACCAACTACAGGTAGTTGAGCAAATTTTGGGGTAAGAATTGAAAAGAATGACCCACAAATCTATTTTTTCCCTACAGACAGCATCTTAATTGTAAAATAACCTTGAGACTCTGACCCTGAAGCCTGAAGGCTTAAGACCAGTTCCTCTTCCTGTACCAATGATTTATTCTCTTTGGCGGTGCAGGAGGCGATTCAGGATGCTTCCTCTTTTTGCTAGCATCTCCAGACGCGCACGTGCTTCTGAAGCCTTTGACAGGAAAGCCACCCTGCCCCACCGCAACCCCACCCCGCCCGACCCTGCCAGGCGCTTCTTCTGGTGCGGGTGACGTCATCAGTTTCATTCTGCCATTCCGCCAATCCTGGCCTCTGCTGTATCACCTTTTCTCTCTCTGGAAGGGTTATGCCCAGGGTCACTTTACTTGAATACCAAATCTGAACAGCCCTGCTTCCCTCAGGCGGGAGGATGGGCCTGTGGGGTTGAGGCTGTGACTGACACAGCGATCGCTACCTTCAGGTCTGGGAGGGTCTCGCTGGGGACCCTCCACAACTGGGGAGCCAGGTGCCCAGGAATGAGGGCGCAGAGCGCACAGGGGCAGCGACCCGCTGGACATCACGTAGGCGGGCGCCGGGGGCAGTCACAGTGCCCCAACCTGTCGCGCCGCGCCTGCCCCGCCCCGCTCAAGGACGAAGGGAAGGTCACCGGCAGGGTGGCCGCAGGCAAGGGCGCCGGGCCCCCTCACCTCTGCATCTCTCCTCGAAACAGGTGAAAATGAGGCACCAGGGCCTGTGAATTCATCTGAGAGGGTGGGGCTGGGAAGAGGGAAAAGTAAGAGCCAAACGCCAGCTGGGGGGGGGGGGGACGTGTCTCCAGCCTGCGGGGTCTTTAAGGCTCCAAGGACGCGTTCGCCTGGGAAGCGCAGATACACTAGAGGCTGGCTCGCGCCACGCAGAGATTTGTCTGAATCGGGAAAACCAACCACTGCGCCCCCACGTGCACCCAGTGCAACGGCCCGGGCGTGGCGGTGTCACCCCTCCCCGCTTAAATTGAAATACTTCCTTGATGCGTCCACTGGCCTCGGGCTGGGAGCACCAGTCCCTCACCCCCCGCCATACCGCCTCCACGTTGGGGGTGGGGAGCCTGGAGTCCCCGCTTCCTGGTCCTTCCCATTGAGGGAGGGTGGTGGGGAGGCCTAGTGACCCATTTTAGTTTTCGGTTTGGTCGCGAGCCGGAAGGGGCCAGGGAATTAGAGCGGCGGAAAAACCGTTTTGTTTTTTTTTAAAAAAAGGTCCCAGAGGAAACGCGAGGCGGTGCCGGGCGCCCGGCAACCTGGACGGCAGCAGGGACCCCACCAGCGCTGCGTGGGCGGCACGAGTCCTCTCGGCGCGCTGCGGGGACCCGGCCGTTTCCTCCAAGACAGTGAGCGGGCGGGGGGCGTGGCATCGGAGGTGGCCGCGCCACCACCCAGCTTCCGAGGGGCGTGCGGCCCCATCCTACGACTCCCAAGAGGAGTCACCTGCGAGGACGCTCCAGGCGACCTCACCGCCAGACTCCACTGACGAAGTAAATGCGGAGGTGCAACGTGGATCTTGGCGATGATCCCTCCCCGCCCCCGCAGTGACTCGGGAGGTGGCACGGCCCATTCCGACCCGAGGAGGTCCAGGGCGCCGGCCAGCTCCCACACCCTTCGCTTGCCCGGGGCTCCCATCCCTTCTCGCCGGCGCTCCCCTCCGCCCCGACCCCGGGAGGCGGCCGCGCACCTTGGGCATCCCCGCCGCTGGTCAGCACGCCGATGGCTTTGCCAGCCCCGGAGAGGTGCTCCAGGAACTTTCCGAAGGAGCCCCTGGGGGTCGAAGGGACGCCGCCGTGGTCCATCGCGAGCAGGCCGGAGACCGCGCTGGGCCGGGTGCGAGGCAGCCAGTGCGCCCCGCCCGCGCCGCCGCCGCTCGGAACCGCTCGCCCCGCCCTCTCGGCGCGCGCCTATCGGCCACCGGAGACAGCGAGCAGGGCGGGGCTGCGGGCGCGCGGGGCGGGGCGGGGTTGCGGGCGCGCGGCGGGCCGGGGGCGTCGCAGGTGCTGCCGCACTGTACACGGGCACAGCGGCGGGCTGGGGAGGGCTTTAGGAGAGGGGCGTACAGCGGGGGCGAGGGAACGCGGTGGGTGGGCGGAGCACCGGGGGTGGGGCAGGGCATCACGGGGGTGAGGGAGCGGGGCCGCTGGCGGGGGGGGGGGGGGGGGGGGGGGGGGGGGGGGGTGAGGCTCCGCGGGTGGGGAAGAGCACCGCGTGGGGAGGAGCTCAGCAGGCGGGCGGAATCACCGCATTCCAGGGGAGCGCGGCCGTTGGGGCACTGAACCCTACAGAGGCGCGCGCCCAGCTTTCCGCAGGATTCCTCCCGGGGCGGCGCTCAGAGCCGTGGGGGCCCCCGCGGTTTCCCCTCAGGCCCGAAGCCCGGAGGAAGGACGCGGCGCAGATGCTGGAGTTTTAGGGCAAACGTGGGCGTCCCTGCTGGTGACAACCAAGCCCTGTCTCCTGTCCGCACAGGGCCCTGGCCCCGCCCGCACGAGGACGAGAGAAACGTGACCTCAGAGGCGATGCTAGCGACACCCTGCGCCCGGCCTCGGCGCCTAGCGAGGGCTGGGACTGACGGAGAGCAGGAAAGGCTGGCGGGGCAGATAAGACCCGAGTTCTTACCTAAGGAAGCCGAGTTCCTACCCTGACCTCCTGGGAGGTGCAGGCAGGAAACGTGCAGGGTGGGGGTAATGGAAGAACACGCTCCTTAGGGAGCTTAACCTCGTGCCAGTCACCTGCTGCGGACACGCAGACAGCCCCCTGAGGGCGTGGTCTCAGCAGGCAATGTGCTGGGGGTGCAGTTACCCCAAGAAAGAGCGTCATATGCAGCCGTATTCAGCTGCAGTCCAGTAGGGATGGCACAGCGCGGGAGCCTGCTAGATGCGCAATAAATTGTTTGACCAGTGGATACGAGAGGGTGAAGAGCCTAAGACTCCGTCAACCCAGAGAAGCCCGTGATAGCGACACAACACGCTGTTCGCTGTAGGGGCTCCCC
Organism: Lyroderma lyra; assembly: GCA_004026885.1. Lineage (NCBI taxonomy): Eukaryota > Metazoa > Chordata > Mammalia > Chiroptera > Megadermatidae > Lyroderma > Lyroderma lyra. Next base: position 20,539 of record PVJL010004538.1, read on the forward strand.
AGACAGATGGTGGGGTGCACAGAATTGCCTTGGGTGCTTGTGGCATGCACACGGGGCCTCATCTTTCTGCTCATCTCTGAGCATCAACATTTTATTGTAAAGTGCCTCCTGTGGTCAGGCCAGAGGTCTGGTCTCTGCCCTCAGCCGAATTAATGGAGAAATTCCTGAAGCCCTGTGACCATTGCAGTCACGTGGCCTGCTTTTCCCTCCCCACTAGAACCAATGAAGTCCAGCTTCCGGGAGTGCTGCCAGGGAATAGGAATTTTTAACAAGCTCTCGGCGGTCCTGATGAGTGCAGACTCTGATAGCGACTGCGCCCCAGTTGAAAAAGACACCGGGCGTGTTGAGGATAGCACTCCGGTGGCCTTCACTCTACAGGAGAGAAGCCAGGCTCCATGCATCTCTACCGCCAGGTCTCTGGTGCCCCCAGCACAACCTTTGTGCTCTAGAATCACTATCCCTTTCTAGAACATCCTACACTGTTGAGAACTTGATGCACACTGAATTTTAGCTCCAAACCCTTTATCTTCTTATTAAATTTGTGATTTCATAATTTAGAGGACTGGTCATTTCTCATTGAATTGCCTAAAATATAGAAAATGGTAGATACAAGCTAAATCCAAACACAACAGGGGGTTATGCCAATTATAAAAATATAGTTTTCAATTGCTGTTACAGCTATGAAGGTAAATGTCTATTGACATGGACATATTCAGTAAATATTAGTAAGATGCAAGATGTGTGCACATGTGTGCATGTATGTGCACATGTACATGTGAATAAATGTAGACTTTTTATTTTTCTTTTGCTTATTACAGGCAGTCTTTTCCTCCAATTAACTAGAATTGTTTGGGGAATAAAAATATTGGAAGGAAATGGAAAATAATAAAGCTTAAGAGTTGTCAGACCACCAGGATTCTGTTTTGCGAAAACTTTAAAAAAAAGTTACAGGTGGTGTTTTGGGTAGAAAATACATGCTTCTGCCCCAACTAAGCCCATGAGCTTGGACCACTGGCTTAACTTCCCAGGGGACTAATACGCAGAGATCTCAGCCAACATGGAAGGACAGACCTATCCCTCCTTTTCTTTGTTGCGAGCCGTGTATTTCAGGAGTTGAACTGGAGGTGTCTTCTTGTAACAAGCCTCTGATACCAGGGGGCAGCACTGCATGCCCTAGGACTTGTGGGCTCCTCTCTGGCAGGACCTGACACGCACCTTAGTTCCCCATTGCCATCTCACAGATTCCCACTTCTGCGGCTGACGCCAACCCATCTCTGCACCGCGGGAACGATTCCTCCGCGACTCAGGAGTCCAGGCGGGGTGTCCCAGGGTGAGCCCAGGGTTTGGGGGCTGCTGCACCTCCCATGCAGAGTGGGTGGGGTGGGGGTTCAGGATTCATCCACTGAGGGCTGTTGGGCAGAGGGCCGCAGTCCTGCACCAGCGGCAGGCTTTAACCCTGCTCCTCCTCTGGGCATCTTCCCCAGGTCCCAACCAAGAGCCAACCAAGAGCTCACCTGCAACAGCTTTATGCCCATATCCTTTTCCTCATGCCTCCCCTTCCCTCTCCTTCTCCCCTAGATTTTGGAGCCTCCGAGAGGAAATGGAACCATGTGCTAAACTAGGAAACGCTGCCTTCCCCTCCATGCCTCCTGGGAGGGCAGCAGGCGGGGGCGGGTGTGGGGGCACAGGACTGCAGTCCTTGTGTCCTCTCAGAACTGCTTGATGCCCTGCTGTTTTTCTTCTCATGCATACGGCTCTCCTTTGCTTATTGTCTGTTTTTTAATTTGGCGAACTCTGTCAGCAGTTAAAGAAAATGAAATCTTCTGTTATTAACACCCACTCCCCGCCCCAAAATTAACCGCATGCCCGGTGGGTAACGGAAAAGGCCTGGATTTTGGTATCAGGACCTGAGTTTGGTCGCATTTCTGCTGGTCAGCGATGGACGCTCCAACCAGTACTTTAACTAGAACGTCTCCTGCTCCCTAGTGTCTTAGTGTCACGGGCCCACTTTCTTTACTCTTGTGATGATGCTGCGTCTGTCACTTGTTACCTGTTTATTCTGCTCCCACCATCCAGTCTTGGTGCCCACCATTAACATCCTTGCACGTGGGCCCAGCAAGAGGGCAAGGGACAGGTTGAAGAAATGTTGCTGCTAGCAAGAAAGACAAAAATTACTCTGGAGACAATGTCACTGGTCACTAGAAACATTAAGATGATTCGTCTCGCTGTGGGCATTACCGAGGACTCAGTTAGTTGCCAGTACTCAACGTCGTCAACAGCTTGAAGACACCGGCCTCACGATGACCTCAGTCCTGGGCAAGGCGGGTGGTGGTGGAGTGGGACCATGGCCTGTTCTGGTGGATATCGAGGCTCAGTGCCCCTCCCCGCCCCCCATGAAGAGGAGCTGATGGCCTCCAACCCCCGTGCCCCCACCCGGGAGCCTCCAAGCAGGCCCAGAGACTGGGGGAGCAGGAAGCCCGTTCCACGTCGTCGCCTCGCCTGACCTCTGCCTCCGTGGCTAGGACAGCGCTTTCCAAGCCTCGGGCCAGTGGAGCTGCACACAGAAACCTTTGTCCCGCCCTGGCTGCCCCGTTCTGGAGGGCGCCTCCGGGTCTTCTCAGGCTGCTTGGCTGCTGGTCGCCCCCTCCAGGCCAAGACGCTGACCTCAGGGGAGGGTTCAGAAACTTCCTTTTAAAATGTGTTCTCAGATTTTGTTTAAAACCAGACAACCAAAAATAATTAAAGGCCACACCTGCAGAGGAATCAGATGCAAGTAGAGAGAGATGGGGCCAGCCCCCAGCTTCCTGGCACTCAAACCCCCAAAAACAGGGTGGGGGGAAGGAAAGGCTAAGATTGTCTGTGAGGCCCCACGTCCTGGCGAATGGGGTTTGCAGACTTTATTCTTAACTTCTAGTGACGTGGAATCTCGGACCTAACACGGCAGCATCTCTGGAGGAGAGTGGGGTTTTTCCAGGCGGGCAGAACGACAGGGGGCCGAAGTGCAGATGAGGGGTTGATGTTGGGGGGGGGATTGAAGGAGTTTTCTAGCAAACTGTCAAATGGGGGCAGAGAGTGAGAGACAGACACAGACTCACCCCTTTCGCCCAGCCGTTCTGGCTGCCTGTCCAGAGCCTTCCCTTGAATGTTTTTGGGAGGTGGCAGCTCTTTTCTTCTAGAACATGGCCCCCTCTGGCTGTTCCAGTTCTGTTCTTTACATCCATTAGAACATAAAGCCCTTATATTTCGAGCCTCTTTCCCCATATTGTTGTCTGTGTCCCGTTGACATTCCAAAAGTGACGTCGATTTGATTAGCACAGGGGTCCTCATTTCTTTATGTGAAACATGTGTCCGGAGTCCTCCCTGGGGATGGCCCATTTCCGATAGTGCTGAGGAATTCCTGAATCCAGTTCAGGCTGGTTTCTCCCAACTTTTTGGTCCTCTGAGTCACCCCTATAGGTGTGCAGACACACGCACACACGATAGGACGTGACACGAGCTTCATTTACATTCCCAGCGTTCGCAAGGCCATTCTTGTCCACTGAGCACCAGGCTCCCAGCCACAGACCTGCCCGTGTCCCGGGATCTGGGACGTGCTTCAGGGACTCCTGTTCTGTTCCCGGGCCCTGGCCTTCTCCATCCCACATGCTCCCCTGTGGTACATTTGATACGACACCTCCCTGCTGGCGGTCCTGGGCCAGCACGGGGTCTGCAAAGGTCTAATGCCCTCTGGAAGGATGACCCTACATGTAGTCAGGTGTTTGAGGGGTCCACCCCAGTCCCCCGGGGCTTAAAGCCCAATTCCAGAAATGGTGAGGTGACCTGTGATTAGAGGGACAGGTAAGGGTTGGAAGGTTCTGAGCGGAGGCCTCCGGAGAGATAGATCTGTGCAGAGACAGAGTGAGGTTTGTGTGGACCCTGTGCTGGGGAGGGGCTGGGAAGGCTGTCAGGGGCCGGGGAGAAGCTGCAATTGTGGGGGAGACAGCAGAGGGAGGGGGAGAGCAGGGGAAGGAGAGTGAGGGGAGATGGGGAGGGAGGGCAGAGGAGGACTGGCTGACAGCTGGTGGGTGCTGGGTGAGGAGAGCCCCAGGTATTGGAAGCTGAGACTCTGGGAGTCATCAGGAGTTGAAGCCTTCAGTATGAGAGATTGTCCTGGCATGGAGCACTCTGGGGGCAGGGCTTTTCTGCACTGAGGCTGGAGTTGTCCCTGTGCCCTGATGGGGACCGCCCTGGGGGACCTGGATAGAGCTGGACTTGTAACTCCTGGGTGCCAAGAGTCAGGGGCTGAAATTAACCCACAGCCCCCTCCCCCTCCTAGACCAGGGGACCCACTTCACTGGTTCTGAGGAGGAGGAATGTCAGCTGGCTGCCGAGTGAGGACCTGTGCCTCCATCACAGGACACACAGAGCAAGCAGGGTGTGCATAAAGCAAGCAGGGTACATGTGTTGCAGGGAGGCAGCCCTCCCAGCCCGCCCCCTGCGGGTCAGGGTCAGTCTTCCTAGCTGGAGGACAGTTCCTTGCACCCCAAGTCCTGGAGCAGAGATGTGAGCTGAGGGGGCCTGAGCCAGCCCTGGACTCCTCAGGCTGCTGCCTAGGGCTGCTGGGCAGATCCCCAAGGCCAGGGCGGACGGGGAGGGACCTTCACACAGGCCCAGCTGCAGTCCCCATGCTCAGGACACTCGGGCCTCTTATCCAGACAGCAGGGGAGCTAACGCGTCCAGGGCTGGTTGTAAGGACCCTGGTGTCCTGGTGGTGACATTGGCTTGGTGGGTGGTGACCAGCATGTCTCCTTCCAGGCTGTGAGAATAGGAAGTATCCAAATGCAAAACATTTATTGACTGCAGCTACAGCTTCAGGACCTGCTTCCAGGGCATGTGGGCCAGCCAGGGTGTCTTACTGGAACAGTTTGAGTAAATAATCATTTGCATTACATCGCAGCAAAGCTGTTAAGTGATGTGCTCCTTTCCCTCCCCCAGCTCGCCAACACTACAGTTTAGAAAATATATACACATCGGAAGGGTAATTTCAAACAAGCAAATGCTCTGTGTTATGATGACTGCACTACTGAGAAAGACACATCCTGCCCCAATAGACTTGGACAGTTGACAGTCACAGAGAGGACAGTAAGCAGCCCCGTCAACAGCCGTAGTCATTCCCAGACCGAAAATTTAGAACACGACAATCTACTCCCAGCCATGTTCATGCAGACCTCACAGTATTCTAAGTGCAGTCACCACGCCACATTCAGACCCTCGGAACTCACCCCCCTTGTCGCTGAAGGTGTGTGCCCTTTGACCAACACCTGTCCGTTATACTCACAGCAGCAGCAGCAGCTGAGACCATGGATAACTTCCCTACACAACAGAGTTGGGTGCCCCCGCCGAAAGCTGCTCTCCCACATGTCCAATGACTTACGGGCCCCGTTAAGTGACATGGCTTTCCTCCCTTTCCACGCAACGCACTTCCTCAAAGTTGTGTGAACGTGACATAAACAGGGGGCAACTCTGAGAATTTGTTGCTTTTTTAGGACCCCAAGGCTTGCTGAACCCCCTCTTTGGCTCAGAAGTGGAGCACTTCCCAGGGCAGAAGGTGTTGTCCTGTTACAAGTCCTTGCCTGTCACAGTGTGGGTGGGGACGGAACCAGTGGGACACACAGCCCTCCTCTGCGGAGCGGCTCTCGTTAGGCATCCGGTCAGCCAGGGTGTCACTTTAACCATTGAGTCTCAGATGTTGCATCATGGGGTTTACCGACACAACAGTAAGCTTGAAATGGTGAAACAGTGATACTTTTGAGTACTGCTGGGGTGTGTGTGTGTGGGAGGGTGTCTAACATGAGACAGAGAGTCTAATGTTATCACACAGGACAAGCTTGCCCGGCCCACGGCCCACAGGCCGCATGCGGCCCAGGACAGCTTTGAACGTGGGCCAACACAAATTCGTAAACTTCCTTAAAACTTTATGGGATTTTTTTGTGACTTTCTTTTTTAAGCTCATCAGCTATCGTTAGTGTGAGTGTATTTTATGTGAGGCCTAAGACAGTTCTTCTTCCAGTGTGGCCCAAGGAAGCCACAGGGTTCGACACCCCTGACATAGGGCATGCCAAACTAATGGTTCATTTTCAATTCCTCTTCTAGGTAGGAAGTTGTTTCCTGATAAAAAATGATCCTAAAACCCCACCCTCGTTGCCACAGCAGGGAACAGAGGGACTACGTGTACACCCCAGCGAGCGATGCACCATTCCTATGAGCCATGTCCAAAATCTTCTAGAACATCTAGAAGAGATGCAGTTTAGCTTAAATCAACTGGATGTAGCCTACACCTGGACCAAGTTCATAAGCAAAGCCTAGACTGTGGGGTAAAGGCCCTGACAGGAGAAGCGGACATCTGTGTGGAGGTGAAGCGTGGGGGTAAGTGGGACCCAAACGGAATGTGGTCTTGACCAGCAGACGGCGTTCCCGGAGGAAGGGCAGACAATGGTGACCACTGGCTCCTCACCGGGAAGGAGTGAGTTACAAGACTCTAGTCTGCCGCATGGCTCCCGGGGCTCAGAGCCTACTGAGGACTCTGAATAATTTACTGATTTTCATCTTCACGAAGCTGCACTTAAATGCTTTGCTTTAGATGCAGTGAAGAATCTAGGGCCAAAGAATGTAAAACATCAGGTTAAAACCTCCTAATTTGAAAAGATGCCTGCACCCCCATGTTCGTTGCAGTTCTGTTTACAACAGCCAAGATGTGGAAGCAGCTTAAGTGCCCACTGACAGATGAGCAGATGAAGGAGACGTGGTATGTTTATACAGCGCGATACCACTAAGTGAAATAAGTCAGATGGAGAATGACGAATCTGATATGGTTTCACTTATATGTGAAATCTAAAAATCAAAATAAACAAACAAAAAAAAACCACAAACAAAAACAGACTCACAGAAAGAGAGACCAAAAGGATGGCTGCCAGACGGGAGGGGTGGGGGGATGGGTGAAAAGGGGAAGGGAACTGTAGTTAATGTGATAAGTTTGCACAGGGACACATGATTACTAAAATGAGTGGGGTGGTCACATTGTAATGCAGAGAAGTGTTGAATCGCTATATTGTACACCTGGAATTAATATAACCAATATAAAATTGGTTATCCAAATATACTTCAATTAAAAAAGAAAGAAAAACAATTTTAAAAAGGCATGTGGATGTTAGGAAGATGCTTTCTGATTGAGGGTGCTGCGTCAGGTAAGTTTACTGCATTATTTTTTGAACCATCATGACTCTGTGCTAACTGTGTCTCCAGTGAGGAGCATGTTTGCTTTAGAGAATTATGAATTAGTTAGTAGCCTGAGCCCTCTGAATAGCTCCTCTGAGATGATGCTCAATCATGATCAATATTTTTTTTATGCTGAATGTTCCCTCTGGACATGAAGTTCCCATGTTTATAGAAAATTTTGGCCTGTTAAATATTAAAATGGGGGAAAGGAAAAAAATTCCTAAAGATTCACAAAAGAATGGGTTGTTTAAACCACACACACACACACACACACACACACACACACACGTGCGCACGCATGCACACGCACACACACACACACCCACACACTGTCCAATGTCTTAGGAACAATCAGTAGACTGGCTAAAGGAGTGATTTGGCTCCAACGTCACCACTGAGAGCACTGGGGATCTTGCTATTTATTGCAGTAATTTTAGGTTATTTTATTTTTCTTCAAAAAGGGAAGTTGAGCCAGTCCTGTCTGAGCTTTACCTATGTTAGTTACAGTGAGAACATGGAACCGAGAGGCCTGGGGTGCCTTAGCTGCACTCTTTTCCCTAATCCTCAGGGTAACAGGGTCATTTTTGACTCGCTCCACCCCTACTGGTTCCTCAATGTCTCTAATGAAAACAAAGTTATTTTTAAAACAACGCAGTAACCAAGAGGAACTTCCAACTAACTCTCAACTGCATCTTAGTTTCCGCTTTGTTGAACAAAGATGCCTCGTATGTTTGACCTTGAGCTACTTGACATTCTTTCCTAAATATGTTATACTTAACTTGATTTAGGAAAGAATTTAGATCCTTAAAGAATTTTTCACCAGGGATCATGGGGTGCGCAGGACCACGGGGCTTTACCCACCATAGATGGTAAAACCCAAATCATGTGTTCACTTTCCTTGGCAACCTTCTTTGCTTCCTCAAACGATGGCTATGTTTATAAATCACAGCCAACAAAGCCTATGCAGACCCTGGTAGGGTACGATTCAGAGTAGCACTGGAAGATCTGGTATTAAGGAGGCTTGGCCCCGGCCAGCCCTGGGTCTCTGTGACACGGTCTGAGTTTGAATGCGGTCTTTCCCGCTGACACTGACCAGGCTTTCGGGGACGGTTGGGCTCCGTGCCAGGTACTATGCTAAGCCCTTCGAGCAGGTTTAACTCATACTCATCCCAATAACCTTATGAGAAAGATCCTATTTGTGTTCCTGGTAACTCAACGGGGACACTGAGGGACAGGCCACTGGGTGATGTGCCCGCAATCACACACTGGAGGGACTGGTCCAGGCATTCCAGCCTGCGCACGAGGCCACACGCTCTGCTGCTTTTCTCCACGACCGCCTGGTACACAACCAGCTCCGTGTTTTTAAACGTAGTGAAAAGGGACGTCTAGGTAACCGGCTTGGGCTCTGTGCTCAGACTTCAGTTTGAATCTACCCCAGCCACTTAGCAGCTGGGTGAACTTTGGAAACAAGTTAACCGCCTCTGTCCCCATGTCTTCTTATCCTGGAAGCAAAACTAAGCCAACCTGTGAGGCCAAGGAGATAATTAGAATAAAACGCACTGACCGTCCACTACAGTCCCTAGGTGTCCACAGCACTGTGCACGTGGCTATTGGTAAAAATGGATTAAATGTTAATAAGGCAAAGGGGGAGAAAGTATGGTTAAATGCAAGGAATCTTTTAAATGACTGCCCTGCCCCCAAATACTTCAGCTGCTAGGCACCGAAAATTTTGTTTTTCCACTCCTCCACAGGTTCGAAGGAAAGAACACTTAGCCCTTTAAGTTTATATGGTTTTCCTTCCTTTTCTTTTCTTTTTTTAAATTAAATTGACTGGGGTGACATTGGATAACATTATGTAGGTTTCAAGTGTCCAGTTCTATAATACATCATCTGTGTACTGCATTGTGTGCTCAGGGCATCATTTTGAAAAGTCTGTGAAGTCTTTTGTGCCCCTCATCTTCTAGGAGCTGTGTGGTTTTCTCCTTTTCCTGAGCTACAATAGTTTGGCTGCTTTTTTATGTTATATACTTATATTTTATTATGCAAAATGCACATAAATTTAATACTAGTTTGCAAGTTTCTGTGCAAGGTTGGGGCCATAAATTTGATTCCTACAGTCCTGCAGTATGGTGCCTTAGGCGCTGATGGTTAATCAGCTGTGTCGTTAGCTTTGGAGTATAAGCCCCATTCAATTCTGTCATGCAGTCAGCAATGGGAATTGTCACTGAAAATGAAGATTAAATGCTCCTCTTTCTTCTACAACATAATGTTGGTGGTGAAGGCTGTAAAGAAAAAAGACAACCTACTGAATGGGAGAAGGTATTTACTAATGATACATCTGATAAAAGATTTATATCCAAAATATTTAAGAAACTCATACAACTTAACATCAAAACCAAACAATCCAATTAAAAAATGGGCTAAGAACCTGCATAGACATTTCTCCAAAGAGGATACACAGATGGCCAATGGACATATGAAAAGATGTTCAACAAATCATCAGGGAAATGCAAATTAAAGCCACAAGGAGGTATCACCTGACACCTAGCAGAACTGCATCATCAATAAATCAACAAATAACAAGTGTTGGCAAACTGGTGCAGCCACTGTAGAAAACAGTGGAGTGTCCTCAGAAAATTACAAGTAGAGCTGCCAGACCTAGCAATTTCATTTCTGGGTTATTTACCCAAAGAAATCCAAAACAACTAATTTGAAAAGACACCTGCACTATAAATTCACCGTGGCATTATTTACCATAGCCAAGGTATGGAAGTAACCTAAGTGACCAGAAGTAAGTTCATAGATAAAGAAGATGTGGTACGTATTTTACGTATGATACAATGGACTGTTACTCAGCAACAGAAGAATGAAACCTTGCACCTAGAAGATACTGGGCTAAGTGAAATATGTCAGACAAAGAAAGACAAATACCATATGATTTCACTTATATGTAGAATTAAAAACAAACAAACAAATGAATAAAGAAAACAAAACAGAAACAGACCCATAGAAACAGAACAAACTGATGGGTGCCTAAGGGAAGGGGTTGGGGGATGGGGGAAACAAACAAACAGGCAAGGCACAGAGTAGGAGAGAATATTTGTAAATCATATATTTGACCAAAACAATTCCCCCAAAAAACAAAAACCCAAAACCCAATTAAGTTCTCGTCTTTGATCTTAAAACACTTCGGTGTTCTGATGCACCTAAACCTCAAGAGAATTATTTTGTTGGGTCCACAAACTCAGCTCTACCCAGGCCAACATGGACTCCCTCCTCTGGGCTTAGAAAAGAAAGACCAGAAAGAAAAGGAAGTAGTAGGTCACCTTGTAAGCTCAGAGTAGGCTGACGAGATGCCCTGTTTTAAACAGGATGGAAAACAACGGCACTGTCCCGTTTCAAACCGTACCCATGGTCAGCCCACTGACACCTTGTTTTGGCCCAGTGAGACTAGGCTGACCCTATGGGCCATTGGCATTGAGACAGTTTAAAACGGGAAGTCTGGTCAGCTTAGTCCTGGGGCCGATGACCGGAGAACTCCCCCACAGTCCAGAAGGACAGGGCGCCTTCCTCTAGCCAACTAGGGAGGAGCTGACTTCTCTCTCTCCCGCTTCAGTCAGTCGGGAACAGATCCCTGGGGTCTTTGGGAAAATGAACTAGAGCTTCCTGTGGTCGGAGGTTAGGGCCAGGTTCGCTCAGAGGTGTCCACAGTCCTTGCTCTGCTCTCGTTTGTAGCCAGGTGACTGTGGCCTCTGGTGAGTGTATTAGCGTAACAAATGACCACAAGTGACATGGCTTAAAACTAGACATGGGAGAACCAACCCCCCTGAATGTATTTATAAACAACTGTGTATTTATTCTTACAAGTTTAAACTTCATTCACCTTCAAAGCGCTCTCTGTTTGATGCACTACACCTATTGAGATGCTTTTCCCACGGCTCAATACAGTTTTGAACACATGTATTTTGGTGCCTTGAGTGTTTCTGCAGTTTTTTCATTTCACCTCTCCCACATCAGCAAAATGTTTCCCTTTGAGGACTCTTTTCATCCAAACAAGAAGTTACTCAGGGCGAGATCAGGTGAATAGGGAGGGTAGGCCACATGGGTCATGCTGTTTTTTTGGTCAAAAAGTGCTGAACACTCAGCACTTTGTGGGCAGCTTCATTGTCATGCCGCATCTCGGCCGTGTAAATCACGATGTGTGGTCAGACTTTATTCTGGATGTTCTTGTGAGGGTGTCTTTACATGATGTCACCACTTAAATCAGCAGGGTTTGATTAAAGCAGATTGCCCTCTCAACGTGCTGGGCCTCGCCCAATCAGCTGATGGCCTGACTAGAACAAAGACTGACCCTCCCTGAGCCAGAGGGGCCTCTGCAGCCAGCAGCCTTCCGGCTCCAGCTGTGAGCCTTCCCTGGTCCCCAGCCTGCTGCCATCCCCTGGGATTGACCAATCACATGAGCGGATTCCTTAAAATAAATCTTTCTATATAAGTAGAAGAATATATACAGAGCATGACAAAAATGTGTACATATTTTAAGAAAGGAAAAAACTGTATTAAAATTGTAATATTCAACATATTCCGATAACAAAAGATGAATACAAGTCACGTTTGACTTCTGGATAGCAGTGTCCAGACACTTCTGAGTAGGGCGAACTGCTTGAGCAACACTGACCCAAGTGCCCACTTGTATCACTGTGCATGCCATTGCAATTTCTTCCCAAAGTACCACCAGTGTAGCTGGTTTTCTAGGGTACACACGTCCTTTAAGGTCCCCCATAGGTAGAAGTCAAGGGGTGTTAAGTCAGGAGAACGTGGGGGAAACTCAAACAACGTTCTCAAATTTCAAATGCCACTTCAAAATGGTCTTGCGCTCCTCCAACGACAACTGTGCTTCCACCATTTTCTCTGACTGTCCTGTCTGTCACATGGTGACACTAGCATTCATTTAATCAATGCCATCTTTTGAGCGAATGTCATACTACACATTGGTACCATAATTCAATGCAACTTAGAAAAGTAACACATAGATAACATCTCTTAAAATGTGTGTGTTTCTTGCACCACTGGTATAATCCTGTTAATCATGTTAGTTCTGTTACTCTGGGAAACCCTGGCTCATACACTGGCTGTTCCCCAAACATTTCACATATTTAGGAACACGAGATAGCGGTGGCATTTAGTGTGTTGGGAGGGGACAGGAATGGCACAGAAGGCATCAGTATTGTGGGGCATGACGGTGCAGTGGGACGGCAGAGGGCCTTCAGCCAAGCTGACTGGGGCCCCTGCATGGTTGGCTGGGGGAGCGTGGGCGCCTCACGTGACCCCTCTTGAAACAGACCACATGAAACATCCTGAGCCTGCTTTGGAAGAGGCATGGGATGGCGGAGCAGAAGCGCCGCTCTGAGGATCATTCGGAAGGTATCTGCCAGGCTGCATTGGAGAAAATACGCTCTTGGGGGAATCAGGGGAAAGGCCTACAGACAACGGTATCATTGCTGTGTCATGACTGTATCACAAAATGGAGCATTTCTGGCCACAGAGGAACTATGTCATGAGTTTGACCCCATACCCAGGGAATGAGGTGTTGGCGGACTGAGTGCTAAACTGCCTCACTGGAACCGACCTGAGGTTACACAGTTCTCATAACTCACATCTAGGACTTTTGGGGAGATTTAAAAAATAAGAATGATTCAGGAGTGAATATATTTGGCATGTTATAATGGGTTTTTGATGTATGTTAAGATAGTAACATCATTAACTCAACTAGGACACCAAACCCAAGTAAAAAGCGGGAGAAGAACCCTAGCAGACATTTCTCAGACACACACGAACGGCCCGCAAGTGCAGAAGAGGCTCCACATCTCTAATGAGCAGGGAAATGCAAATCAAAAGCACCACGACGCACCACTGACACACAGTAGGATGGCTGCTATGGAAAGGACCCCAGAGAATGGCAAGTGTTGGGAAGGATGTGGAGAGGGTGGAACCCTCACGCACGGCTGGTGGGATGTAAAACGGTACAGCCACTGTGGGAAACAGAATGGTGGTTCCGCAGAGAATTTGAACAATCGAATGACCACACCATAAAGCGATTCTACGTCTGGGTGTTTATCCAAAACAATTTCAAGCAGAGACTCAAACAGATGCTCACAGCAGCATCATTCACAATAGTAAAACATGGAAGCGACCCAAGCGTCCATCAATAATGAATGGTTGAGCAAAATGTGGTCCGCCCACACAGTGGAATATTACTCAGCCCTAAAAAGGAAGGGAATTCTGACGCCTGCTACAACATGGAACAACTTCGAGGACATGATGCTGAGTGAAATGAGCCAGTCACAAAGGGACAAATACTGTATGAACCCACTGTAGGGGGTACCTGGAGTCCTCAAGTGCGTAGGGACAGAAAGTAGGATGATGGCTACCAGGGACTGGGGAGGAGCGGGGATGGGAAGTTCTTGGTTAGTGGGGACAGAGTTTCAGTTTTGGGAAAATGAGAATGTTCTGGAGATGGATGGTGGAGATTGATGGTCACACGACACTGTAAATGTACTTAAAAATGTCACTGTGTTCTACACTTAAAAATGGTTGAAATGGTAAATTTTATGTTACGTATGTTTTACCACAACACTATAAGGAAATTAGCATTGTTTCTTTCACTCTGAGCCTTCTTGCTCTTGTTGTATTTTTTTAAGACCATGCCAACCAACATCATACTTTCAGTTCCTAAAAGCAAGTAGCGTTTCTTTATAAACTGACCACACAAGACTATTTCCCAATTTTTTAGATAATCATCTCCGCTAAAATCATAGATATTTATCTGGAACACTTTTCAGGAAGTCTCGCAATCCTGGATCAAGTTGAGTTTGTGGTCAGTGGAAAATTATTGGCTTGTTTCGTCACAGTTCCAGGAAGGTCAGCATGTTTGCACTGCGTGGTCCTACGGAATTCAACCATGAGCTTTAGGCTTTACGTTGCCCTGCATGTGCCCAGACAATATGGTGCACAAAGGCCCTCTTATTAATCTCTTATATGCCTGGTGTCTGGCCCTCGGTAGTGTACAATCAATATTCGGTGAATAAATTACTGAACTTCCTTTCAAAGCCACTTCTGAGTGGATTCATCTTGAAGATAGTTTAAATTAATTCTTTCAAAGATGTCTAGAGTTTGTGTGAAACTGAGTTCTGGGGGGCACATGGGGATGGCAAGAGTGACAAGTTAGGTGGACATTCAGTGGAGACCCAGGACCGGTCCTCTGTCTCATAGGGGACAGCCTTGCGAGGGACCTAGAATTGTCCTGTAGCTGGGTCACTGTGGTCCCTCCTTGGGAGTCTTGCTAAGGAGAGCTTGGGGAGCTTGGCTCCCATGTCTCCTTGGACAGGACCCCAGAGACTGCTGTTCCCTGACACTTCTGAGTCATTTAAAAAAAAATTTTTTTTTGTTGGTATGTGGGTAGTTCCCTGGCCGGGAATCGAACCCAGGCCACAACATTGACAAGCGCCAGCACCGAAACCTTAAGCCACTACACCACCAGGTAGTGTCATTTAATGGAAGGAAAAATGGAGTCATTTAATGGAAGGAAAAATGGAGACTTTAGGTCTCACTGTTTGAAATAGGAGGCAAAGATTTAGGGCTTAAACCACAGACACCCATCCCTCCCAGTCTGGAGGCTGGCAGACTAGGGTCAAGACACCCATAGATTCTGTGTCTGGTGAGGACCCACTTCCTGGTCCATAGATGCATCTTCTCCTGTGACCTCGCATGGTGGGAGAAGGGAGGGAGCTCTCTGGGTCTCTTTTAAAAACAAATCCCATCATGGGACTCCACCCTCATGACCCAATCACCTCCCAAAGCTCCACCTTCTACATCATGACATGGGGGTGGGGGGGTGGGGTGAGGGGCGTGGTTAGGTGTCAGCATATGAATTTGGGGAGGGACATAACACTGTCCTTTGTACCAGGGTTCTGACTACCCCTTGTGAATGCTGAAGTGCAAAGCTGCTCTTAATTTTGAAACTTTTAAATCTAGGATGCCTTCGCCGTGCCTCTCAATGGACCTGATAAACTAAAGTGACACAAGTGCTCCTCTGCTCCACTGCAGCCACCTGGCGGCCCGGTCTTATTCACTTGCCGGTGTGTCCCTGTCACGTTGCAAGCCGGGCATGTTTGGGTGGCTGGGCTTGAATTCAGGCACTCGGTGGCTTGAGTCGTGTGGGTAAATGAGGAGGATGCTCGTGTCCACGTCACAGAGGGCTCTTGTGAGCGTTGTGACGTAATGACGTAATGACGTCAGTGTTGCCAGGAGCGCCTGGGGTGTGGCCACAGCCGACGCCCGTGTTCGCCTCGGTCCTCTCAGGTCTGTGCAGAGTGAGGCGGTGAGCACCCAGAGTCAACATGAATGAAACACACGTGGCGTCGGTGGTCATGACCGATGGACGCTGCCCTTTCATCCTGGGTGGCAGGCAGCTTTCAGACGAACGCAGTGACCCCCTACAAATATTTTAATTTCACGTCACTTTGGAAGCTGAGGGATTCTGTGCTATCCTGAGTCCTTCTGGTGTCAAGTGCGCTTTGATACATAAGACAACGGGCTGTTTTGCGGCCCTTGGACAGGTCGACTTGCATGGAGCCGCGAGGCCACTAGAGGGAGACACCGCGCTGTGTAACCCCAATACCAGCCGCCTCTGCTGAGCCCCGGGTCCTGAGCAGGGCGCTGACCTGCATCTCAGCCTTGGACCCCGCCAGCCGCATTCAGCGTGAAGGGATAATGGGGAAATGCAAACGGATGGTGGACACGAATCTCAAATCCTTCCCGTCATCTGGCAGCTCAAAGCTCGCATGTGCCGTGAGGACACAGACCTGCCACTGCCCGCCTGGCTCTGCCAAGCCTGAGCTTAACACCTCCAAGTGTGTCGATTTACCTTGACCATGGAAACGATCGCGTGCTCCTGGGGCATGCCCACAGCTGGGCCCTTAGCCAGGGCGCCATCCAAACTGCTTTGTTGTGCACCACCACTGCTCACGTCACCGGTCGGAGGTCACAGAGCTGGCATGCTATCTCCTGTACAGATGAAGGCAGACAGCCCCTACCCCCACCCCAGCAACAGCCCCCAAGGGACGCAGCGAATAACCCCGCCTGTTGCAGAACTCACCCCCCACGGGCAGCACGAAGCCGAGCAGGGGCTGTTTGTCCGGAGAAGACAGGTCTGCAGAGCAGGCCTTTCAATGGTGGGAGGGCAGGGGCAGGAAACCCCAGACGCAGAGGCGGGTGGCGGCGAGTGGGCGAAGCACTGGATCCTTCCGCAGTGGCCTGAAGGCGAGCGAGCCCACACGGGAAGTCACGCACCGGAAGTCACGCACCGGAAATGAGCGTCACGCCCTGATCGCCGGTGGGCGGTGACTGCTTCCGCCTCTGCAAGGCGAGGATCCAGGCGATGCTACCTCGCGGGGCTGTGACAGGAATAAACGAGTCCGTATTTTCAGAGAGCTTAAAGCATCGCCCAGTGAACAGCACACGCACACTCGGAAGGCTTACTTGAACCAGGACATAATAAAAAGCAATGATTTGTATATAGAAAATCCTAGGGAATCCACTAAAAAAATTACTCGATGTAATAAATGGGCTCAGCAAGAGTGCAGGATGCAAGATCAATATTTTAACATCAATTGGGTTTCTAGGCACTTGGAATGAACAATCTGAAAACGGAATTAAGAAAAAATTTCACCCCCAACAGCAGCAAAATAATAAAATACTTAGGAATACATTTAACGAAAGAAATGCAAACCATGTGGTTTGAAAACTACAAAAACAATCCTGAAAGAAATTCAGGAAAATGTAAATAAATGGAAGAAGCTCTCATTCATGGATGGAAAACTTAACATTGATGGCAGTACTCCCCAAATTGACCTACAGACTGGATGCAGTCTCAGGTTCTCGGCTTCCGCAAATCCTCATAAATATCACCACATTCTCATCTTCAACCCCAGTGAGTACACTCTTAGAAAAGTCCTTCACCTGCAAATTTCCATGGTCATGTTGTCCCCACAAGCCATTCCTTTTGAATCAGAGGCCACAAGCATGGCAGAAGCGCGGTGATCCTACCTGATGTGCACACCTCTGGCCCTGCCTGGTGAGGGCGGCAGGTTCCAAACAGGACCTTAGTGTTTTCTTAAATGTGATTTCTAGAAGGAGATGTCACTCCCTGGACTGCTTCTGACTTCTTTTGGGAAATCGGTGGGCTGGTGGAGTGGGTCTCTAACCCCAGTCTCTCAGCCCTTAGAGAGGGTTGACCAGATGTCCCGTTTTAAATGGAATGAAATACAATGGCACTGTTTCATTTCAGTTGGCATGTGTACTCAGCCTAGTCTCGCTGGACTAAATTCAGGGTGTCCGTACGCTGACCAGAGGTGCCGTTTGAAATGGGACAGAACCCTTATGTTCTGTCCCATTTAAAACAAGACGTTTGGTCAGCCTAGGGAAGGAAGATTTTCTTCTGAGCAGAGATAAGTTTTTAGGCATATTTATGGTTAGCCAATTTAGTAGTGGAATTCTAAAAAAAAAATGATACTCTAAAAAAGGTGTTGATAAGTTTAAGCATTTTCTTAATAACTTGAAGTCACATAGTCTGTTCCTTAGGCTGTGTACTTAGCATTTAGAGTAAGCAAGCTAATTGTGTATGCAAAGGTATTTGAAATATTTTATTGTACTATCAGCTGTCCTGCATAATATTATAAACCATGAAGAGAAAGAGGCTCAGGAAATATCTGAGATGTTTACTGAACTTGCTTAAAATTTAATATGGAGCATGAGACAAACATCTGACTAATTTCACAGAATAATATATACGAAGTCAGACAATTAAGTTTGTGAACTCATCCTAGAAAAAGGACTACATACCTCATTGCTGAATATCACTACCGTCACCTTCGAAGTACTCCCCTTGGGAAGCTGTTGTGCACGGACGCCAGTGCCTAGTCCACCCTTCAAAGCAATTTGGTAGCTCTTTTTCTGGAATCATCATCAGAGCTGTCATCGTCCCCCAAAATCTGACAATTAAGTTTTTAAATTTGCCAAAGTGCGCTTGCATTGGTAGCACTTGTTAAGATAATGACACCTTGCTGAGTTGTTTGTACAGGCTGCCAAT
This sequence comes from Lyroderma lyra, assembly GCA_004026885.1. Taxonomy (NCBI): domain Eukaryota; kingdom Metazoa; phylum Chordata; class Mammalia; order Chiroptera; family Megadermatidae; genus Lyroderma; species Lyroderma lyra. The sequence goes on from PVJL010004538.1 coordinate 38,939, forward strand.
GTAAGCACATGGTGGCGAGCTCACGTACCTACTTGTCAGATTTTAGGAATGACGACAACTCTGATGGCCATTCCAGAAAAAGAGTTCCCAAATTGCTTTGAAGGGTGGACTAGGTGCTGGCGTCGGTGCACAACTTCCCAAGGGGAGTGCTTCAAAGGTGACCATAATTACATTCAGCAGTGAGGTGTGTAGCACATTTTCTAGGATGAATGAGGCAGAAAAATTAATTGTACGACCTCATCTATATCTATATCTATATCTATCTATATTTGTATCTATCTATATAGATTGATGCTAAACACCATTTTTGCTAGTACTTGATATTTCAGAAATCACACAGATCAATTTTTTTGTACCGATCTGGAAGGTCTGATATGAAAACCATGTGTGATGGAGAGCAATTTATGAGCCTATTTATCAAAGTAGAAAAATATTAAATGATTTCGAATTATTAATAGGAGGTGTTTTGCTCTTTTAAGGGAGACAAATGGTGTGTTAATTAAATATCACTAGTAGAGTTCCATAGTAGTGGAGGTTGGGGGCCATTTCTCTGGCTCTCATTTTTGGATAACTTGAATTCCAGTATCCCACCTTGAGACACTTGGAACCTCCCACAGAAGCCCTTCCCATTCCATTTCCTTTTCCAGTAGGTCTGGAAAAATCTAATTAAGGTCTTAGAGATGAAAGAAAATGCCTCTTGGGTTGCTGTCTGGCTTCATGGTAGGGAATTGCTTCAAATTAGTAGCCACGGTTATCTGAAATGCTGCCCCCCAGTGGTCAAAAGTAGTCCATAGAGAAAGTGCCTGAAACACCTTTTGCCAAAATTTGAAACATTGAACAATTCTGTCCTTAGCTGAGGCTAGAGGGGCCCCTGTCCTACACACACACACACACACACACACACACACACACACACACACACAGAGTCCAGAGCACATGAGTGTGTCGATCACCCAGCAGTGGTGCTCAGTTTTGGCACATCCATTACAACCTATCAAATATTTCCTCTCTTGAGGAACGATACTCAGGTCCCAGTGGAACACAGTTCTATTATTCACAGAATCTGTACTTGCAAATTCACATACTCACTAAAACTTGTCATCCCAAGTGGCACTTTCACATCTGTTTGTGGATTAAAAACGTTTTGGGTCCCCCATTCCCAGCTCAAGGGGAGCCAGGCTGATTTCTTGTTCTAGTTCTCACGCTGGACTGGTTTACTCAGTTCCCCGTGCTGTGCATATCTGTGCTTTCGCTGGTGATTCGCTGTTTAAAGTGGCCCCCGAGTGTTGTCCTGGGGTGCCTTCCAGACTTTCTAGCACAAAAAGGCTGCAAGGTGCCTAATGAAATGATGTTGCTAGATAAACTTCCTTAGAGGAACACGAGCTATGGGCTATTGGCCTTGAGTTAGTTCGCTGCTGGTGAAACTACAATATGTATCAAAAAAGATGTTGGAAAAAAGAAACACACATACAAGGTTTTGATTGATTAGCTAGAGGCTCACACTTTAACCCTGTGTCTCCCTGACAGCAATTGTCCAATAGTCACTATGTCGGTGTTCACGACAACTTTGTGGACCGGAACAACTACCGAGTGGGAGCATGCCCTGCATTTCTCCCCACCTCTACCCATGCCCTTGAAACAAGAGGCGATTGCGTCCAAGTGCCAGGGGTCGTGTCTCTGTACCGGGGATGAGCACAGAGCTGGAGCACGCTGCATTTTGAGCAGCAGAAATGTGTGGGCGAGAGAAAAGATACAGTAATTAACTTGGCACGTCTTACCTCACCGGCAACATGGATGCTATAAATAAAATGTATCCTTTCCGTTCCTGCCGAGTGTCCATTTTCTTGCTTCTTTTTGGGTTCTATTTACACGGTGGCCTGGGAGTATTTTGCAATTTCAAACAATGCATATTAGGGTGAGGGTGGCACATGTGTAGGCCTAAAGGTGAGATGTGTGAGACATAATGAATCTCTACTTTGGAGACTACAATCGATGGACATTAACTTGTAGAATCTGAAATAATTTTGCTTTTATAATATTCACAGAGATTTTTTTTTAATGCCAAAAGGTTAATATTGCCTAACCTTGTTTAAAAATTTGTATGTTTATTGTGACTAGCACTTTTTTCTTTGAATTTTAATCGTTTTAAAAATAAATTTCTAAAAAACACACTTGAAATGTAATTTCAAAAATTTTCAAATATTTACACTTGAAGTTACATTTTGATGAAAATGAAATCATGTATGTATACTCTGAATATAATTACATTTTATTTATAATCTTTTAGATCACTGTAATAGAACAACTTATATAAAAGGCTTGATTGTAAGAACCTGATAGGTGATTTTGCTGAAATGAAGGACAAGGAAATAATGTTTATAGAAGCATATATGAAAATGTATGAATTATGTGTGCATTTTGTTATATTGACCCAAACATTGCTGGTTCTTTAACTGAAGACCAAAACACATGTCTACACAAATAGTTCATCTTTAATAGTTTGCCAACTTTCAGTCATGTGGAGACCACAGGTTTCCGCTGTATTTTTACTGTTGTTGTTGGGAAGTATTGGACTGAAACAGTCATCCCTTACATGATAGTCTGTTAGCTAGGGTTCATTTTAAATGTCCCCACACACAGTGTGCGGGTCTTTGTTCGTGCCCTTGCTCGGGTTGCCGTAAATATCAGGACAAGACGGACCGTGTGTGACCTGGGATTCGGGATTTTCTGGGGACTCACGCAGGGCTGCAGAGTAGACTCCTAAGGGCCTGCTCCCCAGCCCTGCGTGAGTCCCCAGACAACCCCAAATCTGGGCTTCCTCTCTCCCTCTGTGCAGCTTTTAACTAGTTCTTTAATGATATGTTGAGAATGTTTAAAAGTTCCCATGAACTCAGGACCAGACGGGCCGTGGGAATGTATGAATGTCTAATCACTGTGCTGTACACCTGAAACTAATATAATGTCCACTGTAATTGAAAATACTTAAGAAATAATAAAATAATAAAATTATGTACCAACTGGAAAGAGAGGGACAGAGAGGAAGGATAAGTCACCCTTCCTCTCTGTCCCTCTCTTGTGATGGTCCCTCACAATGGTTTCATCATTGAAAAAGAGCCCCACGTTTGCTCCATTTGCCCCCCGCTCAGAGTCTGAATCTGCAACTCCTGTGCTGGAGATAGAAGCATTGGGGGGAAGTGGGGGAACCTTCAGAATGTGGGAGTGTATAAACACAGTGTTCTGGAGTCGTGAGGTGGCGGGGCATCGCCTTTTGTTGCACCCAGTGAGTCACTGGTGAAACTGAAGATATAACTACGCTCAGATGTCCCTGCAAATAGATGTCCCGCTTCTGATGGGAAGGGACTGCCCCTTGGGAGGTGTGGGCCAGCCTCCCAGGAGGGGACACAAAATAGTGCATGAAGAGAAAACAGGATCACCCCAGACTCAGGCGCTTGGGGGGAGAACAGGGGGAAAGGCGGTCTGGTGACCACGAGGTCGTGAACAGGAGGCTTCACGGTCCATTTGCGGTCCCCAAACCACCCTGATGGGAAAGTCAGGGCGGAGAGGGGGGAGGGAGACATGGGGGCCGGCGCCTGGGGGATTCTTGATTATCTTCCGAGGTCCATTGACACCCCTCTTCCTCTGTTCTTCTTTGTAGTATTTCAGTTCCTCTTTACAGAACAGGACAATTATTTAGACACATTAAACTTGCTCTTTAAAAGTTTCGTCTTGGCCAAGATTCCCGTAAAAACCCGTAATAATGAGCTTTTTGGGTTTTGACTTTAGTTAGTAACAGCCGAAGGCCCCGACCGCAATGAATTGTACCATAGCGATTTTATTAGCACGGTGATTTTATTGTTCATTGTGACCTGACTTATTTGTTTATTTTGGTTGGGTCCCTGGCTGGGAAGTGACATGACTCATTTTTTACAGGGAGGTGAGCACAGGGCAGGTCAAATGTATGAAACTGGCCGGCGGGAACGACAGGCAAGGGGGACACTTAGCAGCGGCTCGACTTCCCAGCGCTCGGAGCTCCGTGCGTATCAGGCTCCGCTCTGGTGGGAGGACGACCCACGACAGCAAACGTCATTTCTCCCCACGCACCACCACACGAGCGTCACCTCGGAGCCAGCGTCCTGCCCTGGGAGACATGGTGAGCTCACACAGCAATACGTCCCCAGGTCCTGGATTTAAATCGGCCAGCCTGATTCCCAAACTGATTTAAAAAAATAACACCGGTTATTGTTTATGCAACGACTGGGCAAAACTTAACAGGTCACTGAATGTCTGAGTCTGTCGTTTATTTCTTTCAACCAGATTCTCAAATATTGGAAACAGTCTCGATGAAAACAACAACAGCAGCAGCACATGTAGGCACAGGGTGTGTCCCCGCAAAAGGAACAGAGATGCGTAAGCCAAATGCACTGTTTGCAGTAGAAGATGATTCCTCACAGCAACCGGGAGCTCAGAGAGCCATACGGCCGTGTGCCCACGGATAACTGGGGTGGACAGAGGCCGAAGCCCGCAGCTTCTGCTCCTGGGATTCAGGACAGCGATGACTGGCTATTGTTTTTTTTCTTAGTGGAGATTCCACTCTAGGATTTTGTGCATCGCCCTGATGGTCTAATAAATCGAGTGGACATGAGGCACATCAGTGAATAGCGATCTCGCCTCCAACAGCCCCTTCCCATCCTTGAAAAGTGCCTCGAGTTGGTGTTAAGTCCATTAAACAGGCAGTGTGTTAGGGGTTGTTGACGTTATTTATCACCCGCAAGGCTATTTCCTGAGCGTTTCCACGCTGGAAGGTCATAGGAAACCACGGGGTGAAATAACGAATAACCAGGGCCCCGCGGAGCTCCGGGAAGCCGCGGAGCGGAGGGCGGGCGGGCGGGCGTGAGCAGACCGTCTGTCGGCTCACAGTGCGCCCTTCTCCTGGGCGCTGCCTTCCGTTTACACGTAATTTCACAGTTTGGCTACATATTACGTAACTGACCATTTTGCAACGTAACTAAATAGCAGATGATTTCGTAGTGTATTAGGCAACCTCATGAAATCGAAGGTCGAAAGCATGGATGAATCGTGTCATTTCCGTGGAGCTACGTGGGAATGCTTGGGCACTTGGCCGCTCAGCTGGCTTCCTTCCGACCTGACTCGGCTACATGCAGGGCCTGTGCCAGGGTCACAGCGGGTGTGTCCCCGCAAAAGGAACAGAGATGCGTTCAGGTGCGGGGGTGGGACCACTTCTCAATGTGACCGAATGCACCCAGCTTATCGGTTCCCGGGAGGTGGTACACATACCCCCTGGCGTACGTGCTGGGCTGTGCAGGTACGCAAAAAACAATCAGTAATGGTAAAAATACAAGTAGAGTAAAAATATGCAAAATGTTAGTTATAGAACAATAAATGTGAAGTTTGCATCATGTTCATGGAGATACTTCAAAATTAGGTCATATTAGTGAATGATGATTGGTGAGGGCGTGGCTATAAATCCTTCCCCCAAGCTGCTCTTCTACCGATCATTACACAGTTTCAAAGCAACCCCTTTGTAATGTTTCTAGAACGTTCTCCAAATTATAAATCCTTAGCCAGCCTGTTTAATCAGTTTAGTTATTGACTGAGTAAAAGTAAGTGCATTGTCTTTAATCATAATTCTTTTCAAATAGTTTAATTTAATGTTTAAATACTTGATCATTATCAATATTTAACTATGATATGAATATTGCAAAATTAAGTCTGTGGTTTGTAATTTCAGTGTAGTAATTTTTCTTTTCTAACTTATGACCTCATTTCCACTAATTTACATGAAGATAGGCCCTGAACAAAAGTGACAGTATTTAAAAACAGCTGTTTTAAAAACAAGGGGTACAATGTATAGAAATGGGTTTAAACAGGGTACACAAGTGGAAAAAGGCTGGGAACCACTGATCTAGCTAATCATTTTCTTTGAGGTGGCAAACTCCTTGGCACTATTGTGTAAGTATCCAAATACTTTAGTGGCTGTTTCTCCATTCTGTGCTCAACATACATCTGAAGAGAGAAAGTTGTTCCTGACTCAGTGTGATTAATTTTACTGCAGATTTGGGAGTGCAAAGCCAAGAGATAATTAAACTATGGGCCACGTGGTTCTTAAAGGTGGCCCCACGAATATAGTAGCCCATGTGCTGGTGAAGGGGAAGCATATAAGAAGAATAGTTCAATATCGAAAAGGAAGCTTTCCCCCAAGGGACTGTTTTAGTACAAGTAGATCTTTTGATTTTCAGAAGACTGCTTCGTGTTGCCCACTGGCTATGCCAATCTGGGCCAACGTGTCTGGTGTCTCAGACCTGATGGTACCCACTAAATGAAGGGACACACGCGCTGAGGTTACTACGGTTCCCAGAAATGCAGTCCTGTTCCTGTGTTCTCTCTGAGGACGGAAGACCAGCCCTGAGGTTTTGCCAGTCTTCTTGGACTTTTTACACACTCAAAGGACATGTGAGGACAACACAATTTTCAATGTCTTCAGTACCAGGAAAAAAAAAAGCAAGGAAAATGTCTGGAACATGTGGATATTATTGTGTAGTGTTGTCTCCCATCGTTGCCGTTGGCTATTCAAGGAGTTTGGTGATATATGGGACCACATGGTGGCTCAGAGGGTCCTCCGTTATGAAAAGAAGCCATATCAAGAAGGACCAGATATTGGTAAACATTGAGCCAGCCCGGTCCTCTCTGTGGCTCCCTGTCACCCTGCTGACACCTTCCAAGTGTCCTTTTGACCCTACTCTGCTCCCAGCAGAGAGATTTGGCAATGCTGACCTGTCCTCTTCTTTGGCTTCTGTGGTATTTATCACAGAAATAGTCATTGAGATGGCAGTGTTCAGCAGCGTGGCTGGTTCAGAAGCATGTGAACAATGGCCACGCTGAAATGTGCGAATGTCTGAAGTGACCTAGTATTTCCTGTGTCACATCGTCACGTTCATCATTTCAGGCTGAACCTTTACTTTTATTATTTCCTAGACAGTAACAGTTTAGATTGACCAAGGATAAGAAGTGAGAATTACAGCTCATTTGTAAAGAAACAAAATCTAATGAAAACAGCCGACCAAATAAACGACAGAGCCAGGCACCTGCAGCAACTTCTCCGAAATGTCAGGAAAATAGGGGCGGCAACTCCTAAACAGAGTGGATTCGATTTTATCAAAGATTCATTTTCCTTGCATAACTTTTCCAGAGCACTGGAATTTAAATCCCTTGGGACAAAAAATAAGAAAAATCCACAATTTGTAAGAACACAAACTGGATACAAGCCAGATAATTATTTTACTTCTGTGATTTGTTTTTTACTATAATTAAAATGATCCCCAAATTTGGTGGGTTGGGGGACAGGAATAGGACTGAACTTACAAGGCTTTGTTCGCTTTTGTCAGTGTTATAGCTGTAGTTTGTACGTGAGCCACTAGAGGGCAGCACTAGACTGGGCTAAGATTCCTCAAATCTGGAGAAAAGGGGGAAACAAAAAGAGCCATGTTTCTGTGTGATCATGCCCTCTTTGTATTTCCCCCCATTTCTCTCTTTTTTCCCTTCTCTCCCTCCTTACCTCTCTCCCATACGTTGTCTTTTCTTGTTCACGAGGAAATTCCTACTTTATGTATTTAGAGAACAAAGAGACTGTGAGGTGAGGTCTCACCATGGTGGACACAAATTGAAGTTTAAATGACAATGTCTCCTTTTGGTTCCTGAACACCAGTCAACACATGTAGTAAGTTAGGTGAAAGTGGATCTTAGGAGTTATGTTTGTTTTTTTGTTTCTTTTCTTCCCCACTTTTCTTGTGTTCTCGATTCTTCCAATAAAATGTTTCAGCTGAAGTTCTTCGGGAGTACAGCCTGACCCGGAAGTGCAGCCTGACCTGGAAGCGCAATTTGACCCGGAAGCTCAGCCTGACCCGGAAGCACAGCCTGACCTGGAACCCCATTCTTCTGGACACATCACCCTTTGAATCTGGCTGGAATAGTGACTGCCAGCAGCCATGCTATCACCGACCCTCATGTTGACCTTATTCCTGCACAGTCTGGGGCGTGAGGACCTGGAAGGGAGATGTGGGTACTGATCCCGGCTTCAGCTTTAAGCAAGTTACCCAGTTCTCTCTGGTTCACTTGTGGTTTGTTTTTTTCTCCTTAAACTTCAACATCGAGTTAATGAGAATAATACGTATTCTGTAGTTTTGTGAGGATTATCTGACCATGGTATCTGGTATGTGGGGGTGACCAGTGTGTGCTGTTAACATTTCCTGCTGTTCTTAAATCTTTATCTCTTGTTAAAAGCTTGTGGGGATTATTGCACTGATAGTCCTTCAACCTTTCTTCCTACATCACGTGAGCTCCTACGTCATGAGAAGTGAGATTCTTGTTTCCCTTGTAGGGATAAGAAATGACTTTTTAAATATTCTTATATTGGACTTAAAATAATGTCCTCATCCCACAAAATCTTCACCTTCTTAGTGTTTTCGCAGAGAATGTATTTGATGATAAAATTCAATGTAGAGCATTCGATTTCTGAAACCTGGTAAGACGCGACTGTCTCATTCTGTGTTGTCCAATGTGGCAACCACGGGCCACCTGGGATGAGCTTTTGGTGGGAAACACGCTGAATTCGAAGACACAACATGACAAAAATAATGTAATTACCTCATTACTATTTTTTATATTAATTACATGTTGAAATACTCTTTTAGACAGATTAGGTTAAATAAAAAATACCATTAAAATTACTTCCACCTGTTTCTTTTTACTTTTGAATGTGCTCTTTAAAAATTACAAATTCCACACGCGGCTTGCCTTGTATGTCTAGTGGACAGCGTGCTCCTCGGTAACGTCCCTCATCGGAAAATACCAAGTATCATTTGTAACATTATTTCCAAAAGTAAAACGGACATATGGAGGAAAATACATGCAGACTGCATCCGCTTCAGAGGTACGTAAGAGGTCCACCCAATTCTCTGGGCATTTTTGTCATTGGCCATTTCTGCTCATTTTGTGACCTCGGAATACAGTGCCTTTGCTGAAACGTGACAAGTAATTCTGTTTTCTTCTCTGCTTTCCTGGGAAGGCTGAGTCTTAATGTGAATTATCACCAGACCCATCAGACGCGGACAAAGGAGATGGCAGGGTTCTATCTGCACGGTTCCCTCCAGCAGGACTGGGTGCTCTGGAATAGACACCCCCCTTGTCCCAGCCCTCGCTCATTGGAACCCACCGCCCTGAAAAGCCCAGGCATTGCATTTCGGACTGAAGAAGATTATGGCGCATTTTTTTTCCTCCCCTTAAATGGCATTTTATTTTTATTTTTATGTTTAAAAAGATTTTTATTAAAATATAGCCGACATGCAGTATTATATTAGTTTCAGGTGTACATCATTGTTATTCAACACTTACATACCTAAAGGAGTGGTCACAATGGTAGGACCAGCAACCGTCTGACACCAGACCACACTGTCACAATTAAATGGCACTTTAGATGTGTACAGTTTATAAAAATTCATTCTCATGTCGGAAAGACACCCCTTGCACACCCTCTCAGTGGCGTGAGGTCAGGGGTGATAGATGGTGTTGTACTCCTTTTCTTCCCTCTGTCACATGGATTACATTTTAACTAGGTTTATTGTTATGCTGCTTTCCGTTCGTTGAGGATCACAGGTCACTATGAGGCCAGGAACCTGGCTGCTTTTCGGGGGTCACAGGCGCACCCACATGTCCCGCTAATGCTAATCTTGCCACTCTCTCCTTCGTCCCATTCCTGCCACCCTGTGTTTTGTCAGATTCTAGAACACGTTTTACGACACCCAGGGCAGGAAAGGCATCATTTATAATACATGCGAGTGACTCGTCTCTTATGTATAAATCATTTTGTTCGGGAGGCTTTTATATCCGTGCACACACTGGATCCTCAATTCTGTTTAAACAGACCCCCTGCCTCCTTCTACTCTTGTTGTTTTTACACGACTGCAGTGTTTTCATAGTGAATAATAACTCAGTACTTCGGGGGGTTTGGGCCATGGGTGTTTGCAAAAGCTTCAAATATACTCTTAGAGTGGATCTGCATTGTACTGGCCCCAACACACCAGGTAACCTTGGGGGTCTATTAAATGCTGTTATAATCCTGTCAGCCAGACCCAAATGGACTGACTGTACAGGAGACCAAAGTGCTCGAGTGATCATGCCAGCTCCTGGGTTCTTCAGTTATGGGACATGGTTTGGATCTACAAAACAAGGTAAGTCTTAATTTGGAACAATTGGTGTGACTACAATAAAAGGAGTGGTGGTGGTGGTAGGGTGACTGGTGATGCAATGGGGAGACCCTGGAGTTTGACCCACAGGCCACCTGCTCTCCACCTGCCATGCCCCTCACGTTACTCAGCTCTTCTGCGCCTCAGTTTCCTCATCTATAAAATGGGGGCATAATAATACTTTTGGGATGGGATGGATGTGAGGATAGGTGCCATGCTAGGGGGAAGAACCACGTTGGAAATGACACAGTAGAATGCAGTGTTGCCTTACTTTTACTATTTTCAATGTTTGACAAATAATTAAGGTCCCATACCCTGGTCAGACCGCCTTGCCTGGAACATGGCAACAGTATTAATCACAGCATGATGACAGGGAGTTGAGGGAAGGGCCTGATAGATAAATATACCTGGGTATTTCTCACCCCGATTCCCACAAAGGCATGGCTGTGACACATTTTAAGGATATGATCCCAGAGTTTCAAGACCAGCAAAGAAATCCGGTGTGTGCATTGGTGGGTGTCTGCATTGCCTGTGGCTGCTTGATTACTGGTGTAGTCCATTTACACCAGAGGGTCTCCGATGGCCAAGGGTTCAATCCTAGTGACTCTATGGAGGACAGAGGGAAAGATCAGCTGGGGACTCCAAGACGGATCCATGTGATGCCTCAAGATGCGCTTCCGGAGGTTTCCAGGGGCGGAAGGCCTGGCCTCTGCTCGGGTTTGAGTTGGACATGACCCCTGGGGAAGACACTCGGACGCCCTCTGTCGCAGTCTTGCAAACCCAGACCTGCCCACTTGCAGCAAGTCACAGTCACACTGGGAAAGCTCATGTCCCAATTTGATTCTGAAGGAAGCTGGAGAGCACTGATTACTAATTGGCTGTACACTTTTAAAACAAACCTCATTTTTTAGGACAATTTTAGATTCACAATGGAATTGAGGGAAAGTCACAAATATTCCTCAGGTACCTCCTGTCCCCGCCCTGGTCCCCCAGCCCCGGGCCCTTGCCCACACACAGCCTCCCCCATTATCAATGTCCCCACCAGAGGGTATGTTTGTTACAACGGATGAATCTACAGTGACACGTCATCATCACCCAGAGGCCATAGCTGACATGAGGGTCACTCATGGTGTCGTCTATTCTGTGTGTTTGGACAAATGTGCAATGACACAGACCCACACTATTCTAGTGTCACACAGAGGAGTGTCATCGCCCTAAACCCCCCCTGCCTGTTCATCCATCAGTCATTGGCCACTGAGTTTTAGCCTAGATTTTATATCTCAGTTTGACATTTTTCCCGTTGAAACTCCGAGGTGGTTCAGGTTCAGAGACTTGGCGATGATAATGACTGTCAGCACTTGAACAAATGCTCTATAAGTACCTTTCTAGATGTTTTACCCCAGAGCAGCCATTCTTTGGAGATATTAGCAGTGCCCAGTGTAGCAAGCACGTTCCGATGAAGCTTTCCTGGTGACAGCGCATCGTTTCTGTCGGGTGACAGAATTTAAGAAGCGGTTTAAGTACTCGGAGTGATGTAATATCTACATTCTGGGAAAAGCAAAGTGTCGTCAAGCCACACAGGGCCTTTGGAGTCACAGAAGAAGCCGGCTGCTTAAGTTCAGTGTGAGGACCTCACAGCCTCGTGAGAGGTCGGGGAGCCTCCCCTCCAGATCCTGCTAGTAACGATTGTCCTTGTCACCTTTGGTAATCCTCCCAACATGCTGTTTTCATCACCGTGGCTTTTCCCAGGGCCTTTTGGATCACAAAGAAAATTGTACATAAACAATGAGTGTTTTTATTATGTGAAAAACTGTTTCTAGCTGACTTTTGGTTACGCCCTCTTTTTACAATGACACCTTTCGGGTGATAATGCCCAAGATTAGCCCATTACCCTACAGCACCCCCCCCCCACACACACACACCCTGTTTTCTTTCTTAGCTTGTCTCCAAATGAATTAAGAGTTCTGATTTATTTCCAGGACCTTAAAAAAAAGTGCCCGAAAAGCAAATACTATTTGTAGCGGTGACAGGCAATTAACAAAGCATTTAGATTTATTATAAAGCACCCAGGAGAGTGCCGTTTTATGTTGCTTTTACAGGGAGTCTTAAACATTCACTTGCAGATAACGAGCTGAGATGGCCTCTCACACAGACCACCAGGTGAGGGGAGGTCCCGCGTGTGGGACGCCAGTCCCCATCACTGTGACAGCTCAGGGTGACTTCCCTGTCTCCTTTCAGCCAATATTGTTTTCCCCTGATAAAGCCCCTTTTAACTGCTTACTGGGACTTCATCTACTCCCCCAGTAATTGCCTTCATGTATAAAATTGATTTCAAATCATGGTGAACACGGATCTCAGCGCTGTGTCGGGTATCACAGTGGTTTGTGTCTCATTAAATCCGGCTTCATCGGGGGTCTCAGAGGGAAATTTTAGTTTCTTCTTGTTAGAGACAGAGAGGCAGGGACCACGCTGAAGCAGGTGGCGGGAAAACCCCAGGGACAGGCCTGGCTTTGGCCGAGGGAAACTTGGTGCCCATGCCACGTTGCCCCCTCTGCTGGGGAGCCCCACTTCTCGGTCTCAGCTTTGTTTCCTGCCAATAAAATTCATTTCCTTGGATTCCCCTCCAGTAGCTCCCTCTCCTCCTTTGTCCTTCCCCCCAAAACAGCGCCCGTCATCGTTTACTCCGGGGCCACGTAGGATGAAAGCAGTTCACTCTGTTCTGAGACCTTCCGAGCACTTGTCACCCCAAAGGAGGGCCAACCGGGCGTCCACACGAACACGCCTCTCGAACCGGCTCCTTTTGGGTCAAAAATGACTCCCTCATTCTCTGAACACTAACGTGTCTCCTGAGGAATCTATTTTACACGCGTGCGCGCACACACACACACACACACACACACACACACGCACCAACATACATAAACGTGAAAACAAACAAGTATCATCAAGTCCGTAGAATGTAAATGCCATTTACTTCCTGTACAGCACCGATGGTGAAAAACATTGTGAATACGAATACCGCCGTGCACCAGGCCTGACGGTGCGGTAATAGCTACATTGTCATGTTGGTAATATTAACACCTACACCGTGACGATAACTACTCCTCAGCGGCACCCGTGTCGTCCATAACTGTATCATCATAATACCACGGTGCGGTGTACGCTCGACTGCGTTTATGAGCAGGTATGACAATAGCAGCAGTAATGTCCTCAGCACCTCCCTGTGGAGGGAGGGGTACTGTCCTGGGCTCTGCAGGCCCAGTAACCCCTAGTCACAGGGCAGGATAAGGAGTCGTGTTCACGCTCCTGGAGGGCCAGGGCCACGGCCCGGGCTCCTGGCCACCGAGCCTGGTGTCTCCACCGCCCCCCAGCCCTGTACATTGGGCATCTCAAAATCAGCTTCTCAACTCTGAGCAACCTCGGGCATCCTAATATACAAAGGAACCTTCCTTGCCCTTTGCACAGAAGGACTATTGCTTTGTGTAGATGCAGTGTCACGTGTCACAGGTAACGATACAATCTCTGCACGTGTGCTGGGCTACAGGCGGTCGGATCCTTGCAAGTAACCAGCCAAGACTGACTTTCTGGCGCCTGGCCCCACCTTCTTCAAACCCCTCGGAGACTGTCCATAAGGGCCAACCATTTGTCTGCTCCAAGCGTGGCTCTGATAGGAAGAAACAGCACACAAATTCCTCAGTCAGTACGTGTTCTGGTACTAGCAAATGTGTAAGACTTTGGTGGAGGAGAAGGAAAATTAGCAACACCGTCATTAAGACGCGGTGCCCACATAGATGCGGTACGCTGTGGCTAGTCACACGGTTCTGGGATTTAACGAAGAATGTTACGACGCCTTCAATGACACGCTGAAAGCAGAAGCATCTGAAATTAGGTACAAAGGAGCAGACCTCACATATGAGCAGTACAGTCTCAAAGACGTTAGATCAGGAACACATGAGTGTTGTTGAAGAGCTGACACGAGATCACAGTGCGAACAGCTGCTCCCAGCTGTTTTCTCTGAGTGGGGGGGATTTCAAGGGCTGTCATCTTTTCTTTCAGACTTTTGGGCATTTTTGAAATTGTCTGCAGTGGTTGTGTGCTACTTTTATAATTTGAAAAATGATGCTTTACAACTAAGAAACACATGGATGATTAAGTGAAGTTTCAGTACCTATGTTCTAGCAGGAGGGGTGTTCTGGAAGGTGCCATGGCCTCACTGAAAGCGGTTTTATGTTGCTGTTGGTCCTGAGCGCCTGGCGAAGCTGCTCTTTGGAAACCATGCAGCCTATCTGGCTGTAGCCTTATCAAAAAAAAAAAGAAAGAAAGAAAAAATTCCCTCTCACTTTTGTCAACTCTGGCTGAAAACTCTCATTAGGAAGGACACTTGCAGGGAACATTTTTTCTGGAGGTGTTTTTCTCATGACCATTAATTTTCCACTTGCTTCAAATTTCCCTTTGACTTGAGGAAATTTGGTTTCTATTGTCCTCCTCAGAGGCCCGAGGGCTCGGGGTGTTCAATACCCTCCCATTTTCGCCCCCGGAAGGCTCTTATTTAAATTTAGATTATGACCACGTGAAAAATTTGTTGGGGAAAGTAATCAGTAGGGCCATATGTTAGAGTTTCAAAAATCACCCTAATTTCCATTTAACTCACATCATAAAAATCACCCTCCCTCTCCATCAGACTATTATAAGGTGTTTTAGATGAGTGATGTGGGCAATGCCTGCAAGGAAAAGCTAATAGCAAGGCCTTGATCTTCTGGAGGACTATTAATCTTTGTCTCCACACACTGGGTCCCTCCCTCCCTCTCTCCCTCTCTCTCTCTCTCTCTCTCTCTCTCTCTCACGCACACACAAACACATAGATGCATATGCTGAGGGAAGCAAACCATAAAAGAGAAAGCTTTTAAGGGTACATGAAAGTGCATGACTTTACGTTTTATTTTTATTTACTAGAAATCAGGACCAGGCGCTGAGGCACCTTACACCCTGCTCCTCTCCCTCCACCCGCCTCCCCCGGACCGGTTCCTGGCATCCCTAATGGGCTGGAGCCTGCTGGAGGAGGAGCTGGAGCTGGCTGGAGAGTTGGGGACTTCTTGGTCACATCCCCGATGACCGCAGACCAACATGTGTCCTGATGGCTTTTATTTCTAACATGGATTGTCATTACAGGCCACAACTCTGCATATGACCTCCCCCTTCCCCCCCACCCCCCGAGGTCGCTCCCAGGAATGCCTCACTGCTGGTTAGGCGACGAGGCAGTGCCACCCGTGTGACGTGCCTGGGGATTCGTGTTTCGTTTTAACACCCCCCGCGGGGTCAACGGCCTGTGGACGGCGCTGTGTGTCTTCAGAAGCATCGCTCAGGGCACGCTGTGTTTGGGCAGCGATGACCATGTTACTCTCCGTCGGGCTGGTGAGTCTGATGGTGGTGGCACTCGGTAAGGTGTCATAGTCTTGGCAAAGTTCATTCATCCATAAATTTGCCAAGGCTGAGACACCTTACTGAGTTGTTTGCATGGTGCTGCTGACATAAACGCATGGTAGCAAGTTCATGAACTTAATTGTCACATTTTGGGCATGATGACAGCTCTGATGGCCACTCCAGAAGAAGAGTTCCAAAACTGCTCTGAAGGGGGGGCTAGGCGCTGGCGTCGGTGCACAGCTTCCCCAGGGGAGTGCTTTGAAGGTGACCGTAGTGATATTCAGCAGTGAGGTGTGCAGCACTTTTTCTAGGGTGAGTTCCAGAAATTGTCCGACTTCCTAGTTCGCCTGCTGTGAAAACTGGTGGAGGAATACGTTCAAAAGAGAAAGACTTGATTCGTCCCAATTTCATTGTCTAACTCTGGTTATTAAACCTTCTTCAAACGAGTCCATGGAACGCGAATCTACTTAGTTTATGTGTGCGCTTTACCTGGGGAGAGAGTGGACTTCTGGCGTTAAACGGTTAGGAAGTCTCTAGAAGCTGCACTGCCGTGCCCACGTGTCCCCAGGTGGGTATTACTGTCTGTGAACACATAAACCCTCCAGGAGGAGAGCAAGCGCGGCCCTCGCTCTCCCACACCTGCGTTGCACGTTGAGTCCGTGAAGGTGGGCAGCCAGCCGAGGGAGCAGACCCCACCCGAACACCCACGTGGACCTGCAAGGGGGCTGGAACCCTCAGCTCGGAGTCCGTGGCGTAGCAGCATTAGAAGCAAGGCCACAAACGCAGAAAGGCGCTGCAGGCCCGGACGCGGCGGCACATGATGTCCAGTCAGCCAAGGAGTGGGGACAAGGGCCGCCTGTCTCCCAGGTCTCCCGGTGTCCCCTGCGCAGTTCTCACACTTGTCATGCCCTTGCTTGGACAGGCTGGGACTAAAGTGTTCCTTTGTCTTCCAGATGCAGCTCGAACCTTAAACCTCTGCCATAGAGATCACCTCTCCAAAGCCACCTAACTTGTGAGATGGAATACGAGTGTGTGTGTGTGTGTGTGTGTGTGTGTGTGTGTGTGTGTGTGTGTATTGTTCCCATGATGAAGTTTTTACTGATTTAATTATTCCTTGCCAACACCATGGGACATTTTCCTTTCTGTAGGATTAACAAAAATAAAACAAAACTGTTTTAGTTCTGTTCAAGAGAAACCCCACAGAGTTCCAAAGTGAACATGTATTATTGAGAAAGCCTTTAATTTTAAAGAAAAAAAATCCATCTCTTTTTTTTTTTCCTTTAAAGCATTAGAAAACATTCCAAAAACCCTCATTCATAAATGAAGGTTTTGTGGGACACGCGTGGGTCTGGAACTGCAAACCTCATTTAGAAATGATGAAACGCATTGCTTGCATGTTCTGCTGCTGATGCTTGCTGCATTCACTGCTTCATGGGACCTTGTAGAATTGCTGCTTTCCCTTTAAGATGGCCAAAATAATGGTGCGTTCAGGGAGAGGATGAAGTGTGCTGGGATTTACACGATATTGCCATTTTTTTTCCTAGGAGTTCTGAACGAAATACAAATGAAGATAAAAATATCTCTGGACTGCCTTTAAGCCAAAGCAGCCAGTCTTGCCTAAGCCTACCATTAACATACTTTCAAACCCTCTGCGTTCGTTCTGTGGCCACCTGATGTTTCAGTAATATTTAGAAATGCTCTCACAGTGGGAATTTGCAAATGTTCTCCCTCGAACGTGGGTAAACTGTATTAACATAATTCCAAATCCGATTGCTTTTATGTGCTCAGAGATAGAAGGTGGTTTTGCTCTTTTCAGTTATGAACTTGAGGAGCAAAACAGAACATGGAGAGCTTCCATGGAGATATTTATAAAATAATGAGAATTTAGCAAATATATTTGTGCTCAGTGTGGAGTCCTCTACCACACAGTGTCTGATAACCCTTCTCCAAATTATTGTCTGAAAACCTGTTATGTGACTTTTCATATGTACCCAAAGCGGAGAGAAGGGTATCACAGAGCATCCCCAAATCTCAACAGAGATCCCGGGGTTTGCTGCATTGGCTTCTTTTACCTCTTTTTCTATTTTTTTTTTTCTTTATGGAATTATTTCAGTGCAACTCCCATGAAAGGTCATGTCAACCCGACATGCTTGACCATTTGTCTTTGAACGATAGGGACATTTCCCCACAAGACGGGATCGTACTTGCTGCGGGCACGCCTGTGTTTTGTTACCTAACACCTGGTCCACAGGCGGTGTCTCAGCAGCACCGCCGTGCTGTCCCTTCTTCGGAGCGGGGTTTGAGCCAGGCCCGCGCATCAGCAGGGCTCTCTGAAGCTCCCCCTCTGCTTCCCCTTCCTCCGCCCTCTTCTTCCTGTCAGGGCCTTAAAGAATGCCCCCAGGTGATGGTTCATTCTATGAGTCAATTTGACTGGGCCACGGAGCCCAGAAATTTGGTCCAACATTATTCTAGACGCGTCTGTGAAGGTGGTTTTCATTGTTTTCCCAAACGTTAAAGGAGGTGAAAAAAATACTGAAAGGTCATAGCATTAAAACCCGCAACATGAGTTTACATTTAAATATTGTATTTATGTCCAAACCAGAATTTCTGATAGTTTTGCCTTCTTGGTTGTAATGGAAGCCAACTCAGCCCGGCTGTCTCCCCAACGGGGCTCTGTGCTTGTCTCGTTTTCACTGGGCCTTGCAAATTAAACCAAACGAGAAAGACTGACTCTGAACGTGGGTTTGATGAATTTAAAACTTCAGCAAAAAATAAAAAAAGATTTAAAAAAAAAATAAAGGGAAAAAGAAAGAAATGGGAACTGTGTGAGTCATCAGATGAGTATCAGTTATTGTGAGCAAGGTGGGTATGAAATAGAAATTTAGGAGGTTATGCACGTTCTAACGTCGCAATTGAAATGCAGAAATGCAAAATTAAAGAAACCGTCCTCAGATTTTTGAACTTGCTGAGATGAATTCATCCCGTGTGAACACGTCCGGTCGTCAGCAAGCAGCCGGACTGCTTAAGTCCTGGACAAATTTCATCCCGAGGAGTAGATTTTCTGCAGCGCACGTCGTCAGCGATTTGTGACCTAAGTCAGCCTCGTGTCTGGGGCTTCTAAACGTCATTTGTGAATTTTGCTTCTTGACATTTGATCCAAATTTCACGCCGAGATGGTTGAGGAGCAGTCAGGGGATAAGTGAAAGGTTATGTTTGTTCAGAGCCTGTTTGAAGAAGTCCTTTCTGGTGTCAACGTAAGAAACTTCCAAAGCAGCAGGGAACTTCTATAGTCGTTTATTTGAGCCGAGTGGATGGCATATGCCGGTGGGCAAGACCTCGGATGCTCTGCAGAACAACTGTCTTGCAGCATTTGGACTCAAGGAGAGAACGTGAGGACGGTCACATGGAGTTGGGACCGCGGGGCAGGGACTGGATTACAGGACAGTTAAGATGACGTGCTTTCTTGAGGGTGGTCCGCTTAGGCGTGTGGATCAGGAGGCACAGAAACAAGGACAGGGTTGGCTTATGGCAAAGGTGAGCCTTATACTAGGGAAGTTACAGGCTGGGGTGTGGCTGCCCCCCGTGACCTGCCCGGGGAGGGATGCATGACCGCACCCCCCTGTGAGGTTACTTCCCTACAACCCGCCCTGCCTCGTCCGCACAGGTGCTGCGTGCGGCCCGTCAGCACAACGTCTGGGGCAGAGATGCGGCGTTAGCCCTGGGTCCTCTCACCTCCAGGCAGGCTCCGAAAGTCCTTCTGAAATGAGCCCGGCCACTCTTAACCTCGAGAACGTCCGTGTCCCTGTTGGGACTTTAGTGAGAGTCGGGCCCATTCCTCACTGTCTGGAAGGAAATGTGGGAAACTGACCAGGGAGCTCTGTCGCCCTGGACGGTTAAGAAATAGGGTTTCTCTGCTGCAGCCACCGGCTCTTTCTCTCGTAAAGGAAAAGGACCCCGACTAGTACGTGATTCTGGTCCAGTGAGATTTATGAGCTCACCTGCTACAGCCACTGACACTCCTTCCCTCTTGTTTAGCAGGTGCCTCTGAGTGTCCAACCGTTTGCAAAACACCTTCATGTGTACTCCATCTGATCCTCCTAGAAACCCCAAGCGTATGCAGGTGACACAGTGTCACTTTGGACGGACGTTCAGAGGAATCGCATGACTCAGCCAAGGTTACACAACCCAGCCGATAGACCACCAAGGACCGAGGAACTCGTCCACGCTCTTGACCTTGATCTTGAACGTCCAGCCTCCAGAACCGGGGGGATTATGCTGGCTATTGGAACCGCCCACTCTACGGCATTTTGTCGCAGCAGCCTGGGCTAACGTGCTCCCTCACACCCAGCCCGCCCATTTGCGTGTGCCACTCCGCGTGCTAGTGCGTTCCTTAGGAAAATAGAAGCTTGGGATTATGCTTGACCTCAAGGTCTACGAAGTCCTGCCCACGTCGTCGGCTCGACACTTGACCGTCATGTAGCTGCTGTTTCAGTGTTCCAGAAGCAGGAGGCACGTGGCTCCGCGTCTTGACTCAGGTCAGGTTTGAGTTTGGGTGACGACCTCACTACATGCTACTAGACGGGGTGGCCGTGGTGAAGTTGTGTGACTTCTTTGTACCTCATGTAACTATTTTCATGATCGACAGCAGCTGGCACACAGGGCTCTCGTGAGCCTGCGCCCTCACGTGGGAAGAGGGCTGGCCAATCGGCCGTTACTACAAGGCTCCTCGTTTGGCTCCTAGGGGGTCTCCTGAAGATAACGACTAATCCCTAGAAATGCTTTTGTACCCCAAAGCTACTGCCTCTGACAGACCAAAAGGCAGGCTCGGTTTCGTGGCAGACCAGCCTTCCCATCTCAAATCAGGGCGCTCAGGGGGTCACCTCCTTCACCCTTGAGGCACTGACCATGGCAGAAGTCTAAACGCTGAGGTGGACACGTGTCCCAATGGTTGAGGAGCAAAGGATGAAGGTCAAGGAGACGCGAGTTTGCTCATTTAGAGATGAGTTGAGAACCTGTCTGATAGTTGTACGTGAGAGCTAGCGTGGCCAGCGGTGGACTTACTCTTCACAGAGGGAGAGCATGGTGGCTAACGTCTGCCTGGGATCGGCTGGCCATGCTCTGCTTTGGCTGCTTGCTGGGCTCTCACTTAACCCCAACCCTCTTAGTGTCCGGTCCATACGAGGTTTACGAAATGGAGGTGGCAGAGCGGGGTTTGAGCCGGGTCTTGGGTGTGGATGCCTGCTTTGGCCGTGATGCCACCCCGTGTGCCCGGCGGCAGTTTCTGGAGAGACTCTGCCCCTGGGTGGGTAGGAGGCCTTTCTCCCAAGCTGGGCGGGACCGCGGCTGCGTGCGAAGCCACTGGGGCTCTCTGCTCCGCTCCCCACGAGGCCGCTCCGCTTCTGTGCGCGCGGGCTTCTTACCCTTCCCTGACGCACAAAAGCCCGTCCTTGTTGTCATTTCCTCGCTTCCCCACTGGCCGGCAGAGCCGCGAGTGTGGTGAAGACGGTACGATCAGACTCACAATTAGACAACGGTTCCCATTATGCACAGGATTCATCAAACCGACTGGAGCGAAATGACGTGCCCCCTGCCTGGCGGTGACTGCTGGGCTAGCCTCCGAGGTTGGCTTGGCATCCCCCCCAGGTGTCATTACGGGCAATCCGATGGGACGTGCGTGTGCGCGTGCGTGTGGTTGTGAGGAAATTTAAATTCCTCCATGCCTAGGTATCTGTGGTACCCCTCTGCCTGCTCCCTGGGATTGATTTGAGAATTTTAGCCAATTTTAACCCCCGTCACGGGCATGCTAGTTTGCAACATGGTCCTAACGGCCAGTGCACCCTGGAAGGACCAGAGCAGTGACCCTTCATGCCCGCCCATCCCCAGACTTCCCCAGGGATATGGCCTCCTGGGGGGCTGAGTCCCCGCTGACGAGGCATGTCCCCGAGGCACAAAGTCCTGGTCGTGTTGCTGCGCACACGGCTTTGTATGTTGCTATCCAAGGTGTACAAGACGTTCGTAGACGCAGACAGTACATCCAGAGTCTCAGCTCAGATGCTGATGGTCTGACCGCATTTGCTGTGGTCCAGCATCTGGGCGGCAGGACTTGGGAGGCTGTTTTCTTTCTGACCCTCCCTCCCTCCTTCCTCCTCCCTCTCTCCCTCCTTCCTTCCCCCTTCCTTCATTTTTAATTTGAATTAGAGCTTGATATACTTAATTTCTGAGATTACAGTTTTTGCTACTTTGGAAAAAGCAGCACATTTGCCTACCGGTAAGGAAAAGGACATTATTTTCAGCAGAGAAGAGCCCCTCCCCACACCTCACCGCTCCCTGGGTGACGGAGTGATCCTTGCAGGAGGGGGCTGAGTTTCATAGACCGGGATGAGCATTAAGGGTGGAAAATGCTTCACGAGACAGCAGCAAGGGTGACTGTTAGAGACTTCATTCACGTTTCTCTGGGAATCTTGTGCAGTCTGGGAAGAGACGGCAGACAACGCCGTGATTTTTCTTTTTTTTTTTAATTGACCTTTGTCAGACGTCGCACTCGCAGGTCTTAAAATGGCCTTTGTCGAAAGTAAACGAGGCTTAGACGTTTGTGTGCGCCCCAGGGATCGGACCCCCGGAGGCAGCTGGGTGGGGGCGGAAGCTGCCTGTCCTGTGTGTTTTGACGTTGGAGTGAGTCGGAGGTTTTTAGTTAGAGTAGATCTGAGTGTTAGATTCCAATGGAAACTCCGTTACGTACACGTGCGCAGCGTGTCCTCTGGTTTCCTCCTCCCACCACGTACACGTGCGCAGCGTGTCCTCTGGTTTCCTCCTCCCACCACGTACACGTGCGCAGCGTGTCCTCTGGTTTCCTCCTCCCACCACGTACACGTGCGCAGCGTGTCCTCGGTTTCCTCCTCCCACCACGTACACGTGCGCAGCGTGTCCTCTGGTTTCCTCCTCCCACCACGTACACGTGCGCAGCGTGTCCTCTGGTTTCCTCCTCCCACCACGTACACGTGCGCAGCGTTTCCTTGGTTTCGTCCTCCCACCACGGCAGTGTTAACACGGCACCCCACGTCCCTGCAGCCCGTCCGGAAGGATGGGGTCTCCAACGACGGCGTGTTTTCCAGCAAGACGCGAGGCTTCGGCCGGAAGTGTCGAGGCCATTCCGCGGGCGGCCGCTGAGGGCCGCTGTGCAAAGACGCGGGGCCGTGAGCCTGTGGGTCCCCGGTGCTGAGGGAGCCCACGCACGGCTCAGCGCTGCTCCGCAACATGTGCCGCACGCCGATCCCCGCGTGAGGAGAAGGGAGGGCGTTCCAGGACGGAGGCGGAGGCCGAGGGGAAAGGCCGCGCTCCCGGCCTGCTGAGTCCGGCGGGGTCTCAGGAAACGTGGGAGACACCGGGACCCCCGCCCCGTGCAGCGCGGCGGCGTGGCGCTAGGCTTAGCTTAGCTATTCGCCTCTTCCACGTCGCTAACGTGGTTGCTTCCCCCTGAGGACTGTGCTACAAGGGGCCGCCCCCCAGAAGATCATTCCGGGGTTTTTGGGGTGCCTCCTCGTAGCCACGGGCCCTGCTTTCCTGTGGTTAGTCTAGTGGGGAGACGTGTACTAAACAGATTAAGCAGCACGTACGTTCACACGTGTGGGTTGTCGTCGCCGTCTGTGTGGCCTGCTGTATCGAAATAGCTCATGCCAGGAGCTTAGGTGACAGACGTCATCCTCTCACGGTCCTAGAGGCTGGATAGCCGGGACCAGGTGTCATCGGGCTGGTTCTCTGAGGCCTCTCTCCCCAGTGTGTAGATGGCCGTCTTGTCCCTCTGTCCTCACGTGGTCCTCCCTCCGTGTGTGTCTGTGCCCTCATCTGCTCTTCTTATAAGGACCTCACTTCTATTGGATGCGGGACACCCTAGTGACCTTATTTGCACTTAATCACCCCTTTAGAGACCCCATCTCCAAATGCAGTCACATTCAGGGGCCCTAGGGGTCAGGGCTTCAACGTGGGAATTTGAGGGACACGGCTGCTATCACACAGTCCACGTCACGTAAGCTCGCGCCACTTCCCCAGGGATCACTCCCAGCTCCTCCTCAAAGCTGTTGACAGCCTCTGAACACACACACACAGTCCTGCTGGCCCTATGTCCCCCCTACATCGATGGGCTACTCCTGCTCTTCAGGGTGAGAGGAAGGAAGGTCACAGGGGACAATGATGCTTGATAGCAGGAAAGCAACAGCTGCCTTGCAGATGGGACACGGAGGCTGTGGGAGGCTGCAAGGCAGGGCGACCACACCCGACGACAACCTCGGTGGTGGCCCCAGGAGACACATGGGACAGAGCCCAGAGAATGCCGCCCAGCAATTAGAGAGGTGACATCACACACATGACCTGGCCCAGGAGAGAGGACGTGTTGCGTGTGTTGTAAATATTTCCACAGAAATTCTCACAGTGAGATGTGTGTCGGGGCTGAAGGGGACGTCTTGGTTTGCTCCTCTACTCTCCTCTATCTGTGGGCCCTGGTGGCTTGTCTGTCCTAGCGTGTCCCCTGACTCCCTCACCCCTGGGCTCCTGTTAGGCCCATCGCAGGCAGGAGGCAGAGGGCAAGGAGTGGGAGGTGGCACCTCCTTTGCTCCACTCACAGCACCATCTGTTGGTGGCAGCTAGGCCCCTCCCTGTCACTCCCTAGGACTTCCCCGCTTGTGGTGGGGTCAGGGGTACGTGACCCATGGCCATTCCTGGCTTCCTGCCCTCCCACTTCTCCAGAACCCTTCGCGGACCCCTTTGAAAGTGACCTCGGGTCCTGGAGGGACCCTGGCTCGGATGCAGGGGTGAGGTGGCCTGCTCCGTAGAAGCCACCGCAAGGGGTTGCTCCCTCACTGCCCCGCCCCTGCCCTTGACCTCCCCGCTCCAAGACCAGGCTCAGGAGCCTGCAAAACTCAGCCGACCCCTCAAACATCATGGAAGGGGGACTTTGAGCTCTGCCTTTCCCTCTCTGTGACGCAGGGGACCTTGGATGGGAAGTGTTTCAAGTCCCCCAACGCCCGAGGGCACCGTTGACACACAGCGGGATGTTTGCTCACTGTTTGATTTTGATGGACGCAAATTCATTCTCCAGGAGCCGGCGGTCGTTAGCGTGTAAGCATATGCCATTGGCGGCGGCACGCAGGGCTCCTGGCCGGAGCTCGTGCCCGGTGCCCGCTGCACCCACCGCTCGCCTTGGCCCGCCTGGCTCCCGGCTACGGGTCCAGATGTTGTTTTTCTTGCTCCGCGAAGCCTCCTGTGAGCTCCAGGGTCATTTTCTTTCATAAGGGGAAGCACGGGCCAATCCGAGGGAAGGACTTGGGTCTGAAGATGGAGGTACCGCAGGGAGCACGTTGGAAGGACTGTCGCTGCTGGGCCACTGGCGTTGACTCACAGCCCTTTCTGTCCTGTGCCCAGGACACACCCTGGGGCTGTAGCTGCATTTGCTTCTCCTTCTGCTCCTTTTTATCTGCAAGTGCTGCTGCTGCTGCTTGCGATGCCTGTAGAAATTCCTGCAGGAGGAACACCCCTGTCCTAACCACAGAGTTCTGTTTTGTGGGTGCCTTTTGAACTTCCACACACACGCACATGAACACAGCAGTCCAGCAACTAAGTACAGAGAGTCCTGAACAGTTTTTAATCATAGTGGGTTTTTTTTTTTCTGTACACAGACACCATCAACTTGATGGAAAACAGGCTTTAAACATGGAGTGTTCTCTCTACGTTTATTCTCATTTAAAAAAATCTATTTTCTACTGGGATGCTCATTTCTAGTTTATCTCCTCTGTACATCCTTGCAAGTCAACAAGGAGATTGCTGGTGAATGGCATGGCATGGTGAAGTGCACCCCCTGTCCCTATGAGTCTGCAGAAGTGGCCACACGGAGTGGGCATGACAGTCACACTGGTCCTGGCAGGAAATGGAGAACGTGGGGAGATGCAGTGCTTCCGGGACCCTGATGTGTCACTCTGGCACTGACATTCTGCCCTCAGGCCCCTCTCCCTTCTCTTTCCCTTCTTCCACACTTCACAGCCTCCTCTGTTACCATTTCCAGTCTTTCCAGCTCTAGTGTCTGGCTTTGGATGGAACTGCAGGACCGCTCGCTCAGTCAACACACAATTCCCAGGCACAGCTGCAGACAACACGATTGTCGGTGTAGAAAATCCTTTGGAGTCTCCAAAAAGCTACCGGAGATGACAACACAACAACAACAACTCACTCATAAGTGAGTTCGGCAAGGTTGCAGGATATAAGATCAATCCACATTTCTGGACACACGAACACCAGCAAACTTCTCAATAAAGACCCCAAACACTTCTAATAGTAAACACTGAAATAAACGGGAGCTACGCACACATTTAAGGGAGGTGAATGAGAACAATAAGATCATCCTTTTCCACTTGTTTCTCCCAGTTCAGGGTCAAGGCTGCTGGTGTGTCTACCAAGCAGCTCAGGGAGCTGGGGAGACCCACCCTGGACAGGATGCCCGTTCATGGCAGGTCCATTCACACGCACACTCACTACATAGGGACAGTGTGGACACGCCGTTCATCTCACGTGCACACCTTAGGGACTGGGGAGGGAATCGGGGTCCCCAAAGAGAACCCACGCAGTCATGTCGAGGACGTGCATGTTTTGCTGAGTGGAGTGAGGGATGGGGGTCCAACGTGAGACACACAGCTCTGTTGGCCGATCTGCTGCCCTCTGGGTACAGAATGGTAACAGACCATGACCCTGGTGACAGACTGTGGGGTGACCAGGGTCCCTCCTAGACCAACCATGGTGGGGTGAGCGTCCTGGGGCCAGGCTGGGGGCTGCCCACCTCACTCTAGTTTGCAAGGGCTGGTGGTTGAATCGGGGGTGGGGTGGGCTGGTGGGCGTCTGGGAAGGTGGTGCACCTGGGTGATACGTGTCAGTGCAAAAATACACACACACACAGGGGAATGTAGATATTACCAGAAAGAAGGTGGGAGCCCAGGTACACCCGAGACAGTGCCGTTCACCGCGCTGTGATGTTTGCAAATGCCCTAAGAGGCGGGGTGCCTCTTCCTGCTCTTTCTGGCTGGGCATTTTAAGGAGGCAGAGCTGGGCTCCCCGTGAACCCACACAATCAATTAAAGTGGATAAAAAGTAACGCTTTGATGAAGAGGTATGCTCTATGCTCTTATACAGACACTGTTCTGTATTTAGAAATCGCCTCTCCCCGCGCCTCCCTTTTAGGAAGAATTTTGCAGAAGCTTTCTGTGTTGTCACACGCGTATTCAGAAACATGCGTTATTAGGTGGCACCTGCAGTGAGGCGTTTGGCAGAGAATGAACCAAGACGCAAGTCTAGAATTTTCTTCCCCTTTATGTATCACTGTCAGCACCAGTCCTGTTCAACTTAGTGAGAACAAGTGAAAAAAAAAAAAGGACAGGAAAAGGGGTTAGAATGTGATGATATTCGAAGACAATGACATAAACCTTCCCATGGATCATCCCATACTTTTATCTCCAGTATTTCTAATAGCCACAATTTTCTTTCATGTCCGATGCATATAAACCTAATTTTCGGGGGTTTACTTACTTTAAAAAACTTGACCTCTTTCCTTTTCTTCCTGAATTTATTTTTTGGGGAGGGGGCAAGCCACGACAATTTCGCCTTGCCTACAGCGGTGGAAGCGGGGCTGCTCTGGGACGTGTCCGCTCACACTCCGGGAGGGCGCGGTGGCCTGTCCATTCGGGACCCTCCCCCACAGCACAGCAGCTCGGAGAAACTCATGCTTCATCCAGCACCCCTTCAACCTATTTTAAAAATGTGCGTTTCTACTACGTTTGCCAGCCCCGCGGCTTTGAAAACACTGTAAAGAGGCAGACGACAAAGGCGGACGACCTCAGGCTGTGACTAAGGCAGACTTCCATTTATGGGTGCCCTTTCACAGCTTGGGGACGATGCTACACCATTGTCACCTCTGTGTGTCGTCTATGAAGCAGGGACAAGGGTGGAGGTCACCTTACACTGCAGTGAAGGCAACGTGTGACAATGCATTCTAACAGTGTGGCCTACTGATGGCCATGCAGGTGCACTGTTTTCAGTGACACCCGAGGTCCTCGTCTTGTGTCTTCCACCAATGCCTCAGGATTCTAGTGGGACAGGGATTCCCTAACTGGGGTCTTTGAACCCCCAAACTATGAATTAAAATTTGATGACTTTTTTCAGTCGTTAGAAGGTCTTGGAGGTCACCGTGCTGCTTTGGAAGATGGCTGAGTTATGGGCTGTAAAGGAAGTTCACCGCAGCACGAAGCAAGTCAGCTTGCTATTTTCTCTGGGCATTGCTGCTGGTTCTCTTTATTGCACATTTAATTTTATTTAGCTCTGAATAGTAAAAATGAGGAAATGAAAGAAACCCAGATTCTCTGGGGGAGCTCTTGAGACCGTGTGTTCAGCATCGTGCAGCCTCTCACACCCCGGGATTATTAAATTAGCGTGTACTGCTTCTGTGATACGTGAGAGTCAGAATTTGAAAGGAACCAGGGAACGTTTGGGTCCAAGGTCATTTCCTTCGGGCAGCAGGATTTCCAAAACAAGCAAACAGCCCCCTAACAGTGGTGCTGCGGTTACAGGAAACCCCTTAACAGGTCTAACTTCCGACGTGCCCGGGTTAAGGAAGAAAATGAGAAGAGCCTGCATTGAAAACTTGCGGGCGGAGACGGTTCAGGTTAATCTGAGAAACTTTCCATTGTAGGAAGCTCCTCGCCATGTTGTAATTGTGACCCCCTCTGCGTGGGGACTTTTAACGTCTGAGTTTCTTAGGGGAGCAACGAGCCCGCGGGGTCTTGTAATTGGAAGTGGCTAATGTCTCCTTCCCTTTCCCTCATACGTGAAAACGCTTTGAGGAGTCAGAATCGGTTATTTCTGGTAATCAGTGTCCAATCGATCGTGTGCTCAATCTTCTGGCGACATCGCCCAGTGGAGAGCAATGCGGCAGAGGGGCCCTTTGCCCTGCGGGGCCTATCGACTCGCCCTCGGCCAGCCCTGGGCTCAGTGCCCGTGCCCGAAGGCACGCTCGGGACCACCACGTCACCCCAGCAGGCCCGTTCGCAAAACGTCCTCAGGTGATACCCGTGACTTCCACAAGAGGATGCTCAGAACATTCTCAAGAGCCCACCGAGCAGCTCTTAAAGCCGGGGTCAGGAGTCGTGAAGCCTTGGCAGAAATCAAATGTGGCTTCGGGCTTCTCAGCTGGTTTCCTTTCCTCGTTACAGTAAAACGCCTTCTTCCCTAGGATCGGCCCTTCCAGCCTCCCCGCCCCAACCCCTTTGGTAAAGGAACAAAACCTTTGTGCATTGTGACAAAAGTAAGCTGAGGAGGTCCTTGCTGACTTTTTCTTTTTTAATGCAATGGTGGTTGATGCGACATGAGATTCCAAGTTGAGCAAGTTCCGATGGTCTCGTGTGGCCTGTGATCCGGTCCTGAGTCATCCGCACGCACCGGTGCCGGCCCTCACCTGCCGGGCCGACGGGGGTTTGTCCTCCGCAGGGCCATCAGGAGCACGGGGGACGGTGGCACCTGCCCCTTGCTCCTGCCTCCCCAGGATTTGCTCCAGGGGCCCCATCCTTCAGATGGGTTCCCAATCCTTTATGTGATCGTGACCGCCACGCATCGCGTCTTCCACACCTCCCACCCACGTGGCT
>PVJL010004538.1:68388-127325 GCA_004026885.1 Lyroderma lyra
CACACACACACACACACACACACACACACACACACACACACACACACACACACACACACACACACACACACACACACACACACACACACACACATACACACACACTACGGGCGGTACTGGTGTGCAGTTTCGAGGACCCGAAGGACCAGCTGGAGATAAGCTTGACCCTCACCACAAGCCTATCGTGGGGTGCGTGATTCCGTGGGCATCCGAGGGGTGCCGGCACGGGAACTGTAGGGGTCGGGGTGCAGGTCAGATGTCCTCACCCGTCCTACCGTTCGGGAGGGACCCGCCGTCCTAGGTTCGCGGTGCAGCTGCGGTTGTGTCCGGTGCTGGGCTCACCCGTTCTGACGGCGGGAAGCGCAGAGCCCTCTCGTGCTCGGTCATGCTCAAGTTCACGTTATCGGAGAAGCCCGTCTGCACAGTGTCTTTGGAAGACATCACCTTGATGAAGCCATAGCTCTTAGTCCTGAGTGGGGCCCTACCACTCTGCTGGGTGATTCTGTCGTCCAGCAAGAGAAAACCCCCGACCCCAGACCCTGCTCTTCCTCCCTTCTCCGACCCCTGGGGGGTCCTGCCCGCTGGGGAACAAAGTCCTGACTGGGACACTGACAGCCCCGGTCAGGCTAGTGCAGGTGTCCCGAGCAGCAGTATTCCAAGAACGCTTCATGGACTTCCTACTGGGAAACAGGGTTTCCACCCAGAATGGAATCAGAGTGCAAATGCAATGGGAGGAAAATCAGGTGTGAAGTGCTCATTGTGTGTTTGTGACGGTACCTGCCACAGTGTGGTCACCACAAGCCTGGCCCCCAGGTGGCTTACGATCAAGGGTGTCCTGTCTGCTGAGGCGGGGCTGATGCGTATGGTCCCCGTTCGCACGGTGCACCCCGTCCGAAAAGTGGGGGGCGGCGGGATGTTGGGCTGCGGGGACCCAAAGGGAGGGGACAGCACAAGCAGAGGTAGGACCGTCCAAGACACTTGCAGATTAGGACAGCTGGGGGCATTACCCCACTCCGTGAGCATGCCCCCCGGCCCTGGGGGAGTAGAAGATGGTTATGCCAAGCCAGAGGGCGCCCAGGGCCCGGAATGGAGGCCGTTTGCCCTAAGGCGACTGTCCTCTTCCCGCTCAAAAACGGGTCTCCTCTTCGGAAAAGCAGGAAGTACTCAGGAGTTCGGGTGACAACGACTGTGATGTTCTGTCACTTTAAATCAGTTTTAAAAACGTATTTGAAAGCTGTTTACTCCTCTATTTTTTTTTTAATAACATGAGGTCAGAGTCTTGTGTTATAAATCCAGATGGAAACAGCTTAATTCGGTGACAGCCCTGAGAGATTCTGCTCTTCACACCGGCTTTGCCCAAAACGCACGTGCACCCACCGCGCACCACGCGTCCCCAGAGAGGTCCCCGAGGGTGCCTGTGGGCGTGTGGGTGTGATGTCGCCTAGACAGCTCTTCCCCCTCACGTCACACATGAACCCAACTATTTGCCCTCAGATTGTAGCTTTGCCACCGCAGGGAGAGGTGTGGGCCTCGGGCCCCGAACCGAGTGTAGGCAGTTCGGGCGTGGGCCTTCTCAAAGCTCCCTGCGCTGGGAGGACCGCTTCGAGAGCTCTTTGCACGGATGAGCTCACGTCGCATTCAGCAAACCAGCCGTGCGCGCGCAGGGCGTCCAAGCCCCGGACGTGGCTGGCGTTTCCTCCACGTTGCTCGCTGCCGGCGGCCGCGCCGGGGCCGTTTCGTTCTTTGCTCGTTCCGCGATCGCCTTTCACGTTCCCCGTCTACTCCTTCTGCCCTGGACAGCCCATCACAAATTCGAAGCATTTGCCTCCAAAGAGCCCATTTTTTCCCTCCAAACAAGCCCAGGGTGAAGCGGGATCTTGGCAATAGAAGTGCGGACCGCTTTCCAGACTTAGACTGTTCTCACGACAGGACGAATAGTGCCCTCCTTCCAGAAATCACCTGCGTTATGTGAAAAGGAAGAAAATCGGATCGAAAGGCCCTTGTGAAGAATGCTCCCACAGAGGCACAGAACTTCCTCTCAGGGGACAGTCGAAGGTACCGACTGAGAAGGTGGACGTGAAGTTGGACCGCTTAGGTTCAAGTCCCGCATCCCTCAATGACTTGCTTGGGTGGGAGGCAAGTGACTTCACCTCTGGAGTCAGTTCCCTTGCCCTTGACGTGGGAATATCGACCCGGGATTGTGACATAGCATCTGCCCTGCGCTCAGAGCACGGTGGCGCTGGCCCGTGTTTTCTCTGTACTGACAAACGCCGATTTCCTTTCTCATCTGACTCCATGAGAAGTAGGTCTCTTCAGGATGTGCGTGCTGGTACCAGGCTTGTGCAAAGATCCACTCTTTGTGTTTTTTAAATTCATTTTTATCGTTAGACTTATTGGGGTGACATCTGTTAGCAAGGATGACATAGGTCTCAGGCATACAATTCGACATTGTCAGCTTGGTGTATAGTAAGTTCACCACCCAGTGTGACTTCTCAAAGATCCACTCTTAAACCTTTGCCTGTGTACGTGGGTCTAGCAAACGCAGTAGAGCAGCCTTTACAAAGTCCTCATCTCTATGTCACTGTCTGGTGTTAAATGGTTTCCCTCGGATGAGGAGGACTTTGTCAGATGCCATCAGGATGACGTCAGCATCATTTCCCCAGCGTGTTTCCCTGGCAACATTCCATTTGGTCATCTGAAAGTTCACACATTTTCTTATCTCAGGACGTTCAGGTCCGCCAGGAAAGTAAATGATTTGGAAGGGAAAATTCTAGCTTCCTTGGCTTTCTATATACAATGGTCATGATAAAAAAAAATTAGTTCTGGATTCCTTCTGCTGTCTGTGCTCATTGACTCGTGAACTTTTAGGTGGTCCCTTTGCCCACCTCCGCCTTTATACAGACCAGGAGACCCGAAGGGATTGTCACTCAGCTAGGCAGTGGTGAGAGGAATCTTTTCAACTGGGACTTCTAAACACATAACCACATCTTTTAAAATTTAAATGAAAATGTTGACTACTCAAAACCCAAGTTACTCCTTTGAATTGAGTAGGAAAACATAAGGGACACAGCCAGGTACGTTTTCAAAGTACCAACGTGGCACATTTTAGACCCAAGTGCAGCCTTTTTGAGAACGTGTATGTGTTCACAACATTTCAAAGCAGGTCACTCCGGGGCACTATGGAAAGTCAGTGAGTACTTGGGGTGCCCGTAGAGACGAGTGAAGAGGTTATTCAGCGTCATGGATTCTTTGGTAGATGAAGAAAGAATGTTTTCTTATTTTGAAATTAATTAACTTCCAGTGGAGAAGTCATTTGGGAATGGAGAGAGAGACCACTCAGCTCAGCTTTCTTTTTTACTCTCAGAGACGTGGCAGGTGAGGATAGAGTTAATGGTACAAACAAGCAAAAAACATGAAACTCAGCAACACATCACATTTCCATCACTAAGGAGCCCTAAGAAAGGGTGACTGATGGCCAGATTCGGTAAAGTAAAAAAAAATGGTTAGTTGAGTCCATTGTGTTAGTGGGTTGATCTGGGGACGGTCACAGGGCGCCAGACACCCAGGTCACGTGGGAACATGCAAAGTGTTTCAGAAGACTTAGGCCATAAGCAACCAAACCAAGATGAAAAGGGGGACTAGTCTGAGAGTTCCTTGTGGCACAGCAATGATAAAAAAAACAAAAACAAAAACAAAAAACAATAACAATTCCCCCCTCCACAAAGTGACTCACCACAAAGGTCAGGGTCACAACAAAGCTGTCCAGGTGCCAGCGCTCCGGGCTCACAGTCCGGCCTCCATCATCTGAGTGACCCACTGGCTCGGTGGGGGCCGCTGTGCTTTCTCTGTATGCCTGTGTCTTTCACCTTCAGGAGACTTATAATGAAGACCAGACAGTCAGCGTAAACCAAGTCAAACCCAGAGCACCGACACGCTTTGTCTGTTAGGAACAACCTATTTATATCTCGTGTCTTAAGTAATTGTAATATTTAAGAGCATTCGATACATAATGCATCTAAGACATTAGACTCATAGACTCAGGATTCCAAATTAAAGGGTGTGTTTGCTCAGTTAAATTCAGACCTGTTACTTTAAATGGAGAGGCATAAGGTGAGTTAGTAATCCCTGTACGCAGGACTGGAGTGTTTAAGAGGTCTTGATGATCACTCCAGTTATAAATTAGCTTTATTACATTTACATGCATCGTTAAATAGGTGGGAAGTTTTTGTTCATAAGTGAGACCGTTGAAGTGAATACAAAGAAATATAATAAATTAAATTCATGAATACAGTTTGAAATATTTAAGAACACTTAATGAATTGAATTTTGAAAGCCCCTGTAATGATAATTGCTAAGACTTACCACGTTTAGGGATAAAATAAAATAACATAAATCTAAGAATTTAAGTAATGATGTATTCATATTTGAATGTTGACAAAATGAGAAAAACAAAGAAAGAGCAAATGGCAGATGTGGGAGGAACAGTGCCCCAGACTGACTTTTATCAGAAAAGAAAAATTTCTTAGAATCCTGTATTCATCAGGATTCTCCAGAGAAATGGACCAATAGTAGACAGGTAGGTAAATAGATAGATGATAAATAGATGATGGATAGATAGATAATAGGTGATAGAGATGAATAGGTAGATATAGATAGATGGATAGACAGCTGATAGACAGATGATATACAGACATATATAGGTAGGTGATAAATAGATAGGTGATAGGTAGAGATGGATATGTAGCTATAGATAGATAAATAGCTGATAGATTGCTGATAGATGATATACAGACATATACACAGATAGATGATAAATAAATAGATAGATGATAGATATGGATAGGTAGATATAGATAGATAGCTGATAGATAGCTGATATTAATAGATAGGTGATAGATGATATACAGACTGAGATGATAGATAAATGATAGAGAGATGATAGATGGATGACAGATGATAGATGATAGATGATAGAGATGAATAGGTAGATATAGATAGATAGATAGCTGATAGATGATATACAGACAGATATATAGTTAGATGATAA
The DNA here is from genome assembly GCA_004026885.1 of Lyroderma lyra. Lineage (NCBI taxonomy): Eukaryota > Metazoa > Chordata > Mammalia > Chiroptera > Megadermatidae > Lyroderma > Lyroderma lyra. The sequence goes on from PVJL010004538.1 coordinate 73,436, forward strand.
ACAGATGATAAGAAGGGATGGATAGGTAGCTATAGATAGATAAACAGCTGATATATTGCTAAATGATAGATGATGATTGATGATAGATGATAGATGATAGATAGAGATGGGTATGTAAATACAGATAACTGATAGATGACAGACAGACAGACAGACAGACAGGTGTAGCTATAGATGACAGAAGCTTTACTATGAAGGACTGGCTCCTGATTAAGAAGGCTGAGACATCCCATGACCTGCCCTCTGTAGGTGGAGGCCCAGGAAGCTGTTGGGTCCTGGTCTGAAGGCCTGAGAACCAGCAGCTCTGATGGTCAAGGGCAGAAGGTGGATAAGGCCTGCATACTGCCCATACTGCCTTTCCTTAGACCCCCCCTGCAAATCATTTTACCAACTCTCCAGGCATCCATGGTCCAGGCAAGTCACCCCATAAGTTACAGATACCCATGTGACCTCCTTGGGAAGCCTTGTGCCCGCATTGCAGCCCCAAGTGGGTGGGACCCTCAGGGTCCCTGTGGGAGAGGCAGCCCAGGGGGACCAGGTCGGGTTGCGAGGTGTGTTGCAGCATTGCTGTCCTGGGATCATGTGCTGTTTTGTACAAAGGCACCCCTCTTTTTAAATAGGTGAGTACAAACTGAGGGGGCAGTGACTATATAGCGCATCTCAAGTTCCTCAGGGATTCACCAGTGAGCACCAGCACGGCCTTATACACACGGACGGGGGTCGGTTAATTTCATGTTGTCGCGGGAGTCGTCGTAGCCTGGGGTGGAATCTCGTAAATTTGTCATCTCCCTGGCAATGTTGGTTTAGAATGTGATTTGTGGGTTGATGCAAAACGTGTCAGAAGGCATTGCAAATCAAGGGAGAGCTGACGGTGACGGAGAAGGCCTTCAGCGCATTGGAGCCGGTGTACAGAGCACTCACTTCAGGCCAGACAGGACAGAGGTGGGAATCATTCTGGAAGGACGTCAAGGGCGCTATGACAGCTCATGCATGCCGTCCATGTTCGGAATGACGTCGAGTGGGTACCAGGCCCTTCCCTAGTGCTTGCATCCCAAATCTCATCTATGTGTCCCCAGTGTCCTGTGGGCAGAATGTCCTCAGTTTGCAGAAAAATTGTCAATGAGCTGAGGCGGTAGGTGCTCAGGGAAGCACCTAAGACTCCTCCAAGTTGGGCTGACCACTAGCTGACACTGTTGACATGACAGCACTTGTCTGTATAAGAAATATTTGTGTAGTGACCTCCACGCACATTGGAGCACGTGACCCTCCGGGATGGATGGTGTGAATAACTCCCCAGGCAGCTGGGAGTCTGCAAAGCCAGTAAGACAGTGTACGTTATTTGCGGGTGACGGAGGCGATAGACGGTGCGTGGTTCTTGAGACAGTAACGTCTTTTAAGGACGTGGCATCAGAGTCCTTGGGAGAGGACAAAGGCGAGCCATAATAATTATATTTCTGGGTCTCGGAATAGCCAGCACCCAGAAAGTCTCGCCCAGAAGCAGCTCGCGTCTGCTCTGGTTTCATGCTTTCCTGGTGGTGGATTAGTTTGTTCACGGTGTCGACACGCCCTATTTTCCTCCATCTGAGGGGAGTTTTCTCCGCAGCCTTTGTCCCTTCCCGTAAATAATAGAAGAGCGTTCCTAAAGGCTTGGCGTCTGGTGCTTCTGGGTCACATGTCTTCGGAAATTTCAGGACCCTGTGGCAGCTTTCTGAGGAGCCTTATCTCTCCCGCCCCAAAGACGAGGGGCGCAGAGCTGAGGCTTTCTTCTCGTCTGCGAGCCGGGCAGGTCCAGACATCGTGCGCGTCACATGGCAGCTTTCAAAGGCCTGAAAAAAAAACCTGCAGGGAAGAAAAGGAAACACATCTTGAGCTATTACAAAGAGTTTTTAAGCAAGACATGATTATTAAGCAGACTTTATTCTCTCACATATTCAAAGACATCTGATTAAACATCCCAGGGAAAATGACAAAGCTTTGGTCCATCTGTGTGGGACAGATAAACCGTTGCTTGGTAGATTATTATCATGTCTTAGGCCCTCTACCAGGAACAGAGTGACAGCGGGTCACGTGAGGCAGACAGGGCAGACACAGGAGTCCGCAGCGAAACGCGCCGGCGTGCATCGGAAGCTCAGCTGTGCGGAGACTGCGGCGTGGGGTTTGGTGACACTTGGTGGCCATCGCTGGCCCTTAGAAGTGGATGGGATAACCCTGGCTGCAGCCAGGGACAAATCAGAGACCTGCATTTAAAAAAAAATGACAAAGAGCAAAGCTTTTAAGAATGGTCTTAATTTTGTGTCTACAGAGAACCACTCGGCCCGCCCTCCGCGGACCGGCCGGCCGGCTCTGCTCTGTTTTCAGGACGACCTCCGGGACCGAGAATGTCATGGGGACCTGACAAATGCGTTGTTTGCCGTCGTTCAGCCTTCCCGTTGTTGACCCGACAACCTCTCCTTGGGCCCGCAGTCACACACCGGATTGATCCGGCTCCTCCTCCCAGAGGCCGCTGCTCACGGTCACGGGTACCGTTGTTCAGGTGCTGGCAGGCCTCTCCTTCTGACACTGACCAGATTTTACTTTTTTGGAGGCGGGAAGCGAGTGAAGAAAACACTAGAAATGAGACTCTGTGTTTCTCCCCGGCAGACCTGGTCCCTGGTTTCATTTCCAGTGAAATCGCGTATTCCTATTTCACGTGATGCCTCGCGTCGTACCCTTCGCCCCCTTATCTTCTCAGCCATCCACTTTCTCTGCTCCAGACTCTGTGCGGTGTCCCCTCCAAAGCCATGTGTTGGGGCCTAACCCCCAGCAGGATGGTGTGAGTTCAGTGGGGTCGCTTGGTCAGCTCTGAGCCCAGAAATGTCAGGCTGAAAGCTACGTGCAGAGGCAGTCAGACGTTTGGGGGGTTGAGCCAACAATCCAGGAAGTCTTCACTTAGTGGAACGGGAGGAGGGACATGGAGGAGGCGAGCCTCGGTATGTCACATCACGCTGAGGACCTGCTGTGTTCTGAACTTACCACCTGTGTTCCTCCTGGTCACTCTGGTTCTTTATAAAAGGTTTAGCTTTCTACGATGGTCCTGAGAGTGGAGTGTCTTCACTCTCCTGTCACCTTCACACACTGTCTTGTGGAGTGCTATTTACATGGGGGGTCAGTGCATTATCGAGACTAATGATCATGGGGTTTCCTGAGACAGGAGCATTCGCATAGGCCTGGCGTCAATGGGGCGATTATATTTGGTTTGATTCGTAGTTCTCAACTAGGAAGCGGGGAGAGGGAGACACATCTTCTCAGGGATGGCGATTCCTTGGAAGAAAAGCCCATCTAGCCTTTGTTTCCATAACGCACACCATCGACATGAGACTCAGAACATCCGTCCTGCCAGGGCCTGGCAGAAGACAGAGTGTGCCGGCGGGCATGGACCAAGGACGGAAAGACATAACTCTTTTAAATACTGGTCCTACTCAGAGCCATTTTTATGGCGTCCCTAATTAGGAAACTGCAAGATGTTCCAAAATACCAGCCACTCCTTAGACCTGCCCAGATGACCCATGAACTCTGCCCTCCCGCTGGGCCTCGAACAGCAGGTTCAAAGTCTCCGTTTTCCTCCTTGACTGGGGTAAAGACAGGAAGCAGAATCCTTGCAGGAAACCTAATCCAGGACACATCACCAAGCGTGGTGTTACAGAGGCTAATGATCGCAAGGATATCCTGTCCCTGAAACGGACCTGGCCGGGCGCTGCCGGTGACCCTCGGAGCAGCGTGAGTGACAGCATCTTAGAATCTTGATGTTCTGAGGGCCAATTAGAATTACTCTGTGATTTGAGACCTCCCAGGCAGGATGGGACTTAGACAGTTCATGACTAGTTCCCAACTGCCATTTCTGCCTCTCTGAGGATTGCTGAGTCCATTACGGGGATAGGTGAGGGCGCTGGATTGGAGGGGGCTTAAAGATTATTTAATTTGGTCCTGAGCTGGTGTTATTAACCTAAATAACCTGGTTAGTGCAACTATCACAGGGACTGCTGGGAATGACTGAGTGGAAACGGGTGACCCTTGGAAGAAAGAAGTCACATAGCATAGGAGAGGGTAAAACAGTCTATCTGGAAAAACTAGAGCATGTGTGTTGGCCATGCAAGGTGAGTGCCCTGGTTTAGAGACTCAAGGTTTTTGTTCTTTTTTTTTTTTTGCTCACAGAGGACTTTAAAAATAAATTTTTTGGCTGCTTCCTGTTCTTGGGTCAGCCTGCTCCACATCTTGGAGTGTACTTGCTTTTACTAACAAACTCTTAAGTTTTCTATATTGTCACCAAAAAATTGTTTTTCATTTTAATTTTCCACATACTTACGATGTACGTGTGATGTCTGATGTGTGTATACGTGGTGAAATGATGATCACAGGCAAGCTCGTTTACCCATCCATCACCTATAGGTACCAGTTTTTCTTTTTTTGTGGTGAGCACACTCAGACCTACTCTGAGCAAATTTCAGGTACCCAGCACATTGTTATTAACTGTCCTCACTGTGCTTCTCAGCAGATCCCCAGCGGTCATTTGGCCGATAGCTGGACTGTTTTACCCTTGGACATCTCCCCTTTTGTCCCTTCCCCAGCCTCTGGCAATCATCATCCTACTTTCGGATTCTGTGAGGTTGACTATTCTCACTTCCACATATGAGATCTTACAGTATTTATCCTTTTCTGTCTGACTTATTTCACTTAGCATAGTTGCTCTTAAGGTCCTTCTATGTGGTCACATATTGCAGAATGTCCTTCTTTTTGTGGCTGAATAATATTCCACTGTGTATATATGCACCCTATTTCCTATTTTCTTTATCCATTCTTCCACCCATGGACATTTAGGTTTACTTTTTTCTTCTGAATATTGACCAGTATGAATAAGGCTGCAATGAATGTGGGGTGCAGGCACCTTTTTGAGACAGTGATTTCATTTCCTTTGGCTGTATACTCAAAAGGAGGATTGCTGGTCATACAGTAGTTTTATTCTAAATTTTTGAGGATCCTCCATACTGTTTGCCATGATGACCATACCAGTTGACATCCCCAGGAACAGTGCACATGGAGGCTCACTTTAAAGCAGGTGGTCAGGGAGGGCTTCACTGAGGAGATTTCCCAGTGGGGAGAGGGCCAACCTTCATGTCTGGAAGGGTATCCATGCCTCCTGCTTGGAGAGGGGGAAGGAGAAGACATACCATGAAGACATGTCTTTGGAGGATTTTTGTTGGAAAGGGGAGCAAAGAAAGGGGGTGGAGTGGGGAGTGAGGTGAAGAAGAGTCTTTTTTAAGATGGAAAAGGAGCTACCCCTTCACATTCGAGGAGTGGTCCAGCGCAGAGAGTTTGTGACACGACGAAGAACGGGAGTGCTAAGTGCTGCTCTCGAGTGAGTGAGCAAATGTTGCGGGGTGGGGATGCCTTTGTCGGGGACACTGAGGAGAACAGGCCGAGGGCAGGACACAGTGGGCATGCTGGGTGGTGGGCAGCAGTGCTGGTGAGGACCAACTAGGTTGTCCTCTTATCTCTCCCATTTCTCAGGAAGGAAGAAGGAGAAATTGTTGAAGGGTTGAGGACAGGGAAGAAAATCATATTACGTTGTTTCACAGGAGAATGGGGGAGATGCGGTCAAATGGAGGATTTGAAGGATGACCTTGTCCAGCTCTGTGGCCTTCAGGCCAGTCCCTTCCTCTGCTTCCTCCTGGGCAGTCACAGTGGAGGTGGACAGTGGTCAGTGTTCCAAATGTGACTTTATCAATGTTGAATGAATGCCAGGTAGATTCGCAAACCCTTGAGATTTCAAATCATCAAACTGTCCCATCATCATTCAATGAAATGCCAATGGTAGTTGGGGTTGCAATGGAAATGTCCCGAAAAAAGAGGCCATAGGAAAAGAGCACGGGGAGAGCGGGCATACAGGCTCAGGACGAAAAGGTGGATAATGACTGCTGAGTTGGAGACTGAGGTGTTTGGAGTGGGGGAGACAGAAGAGGTAGAATAGGGGCGCTCAGGCATATGAAATTAGAACCCGGAAGTGGGGAGTTAAAGAGAGCCTCAGAGAGGACTCTTGTGTGATTGAAGAGGATGCTCAGAGCGGAGGGTGACAAAAGAACCGAACCCCGGTGGCCTGCTTGGCACAGAGCAGAGGTGAGGTCAGGCATCCCCGAGCGTGACATCTCCTTGCGATGGGCTGCCTGTTGGATCCATGAAGCAGGTGGGGACATTTTGGTGCATGCCTTGAAGCTGAGCTAGGTCATTTGGTGCCAATGACAGCAGTATTGGGTGGGTGGTGGTTGCAATTAGATGGGACTCACTTGATGAGATCTTTTCAGAAGGGATGCATTTGATCACGACCACCCACATGGGATATGAAATGAACTGGGCTGGTGGCAGTGGCACTAGATGGGTGGGAGAAATGTCTTCGAGGCATTTCTCGGAAATGCATAGGAATCTTTGGTCATCAGTATTAAATTTGATGGTGACGGAGCCGGAAAAGCGCGTGAGGCCAACGTGAACGTGACCACCAGGGGTTCCATCTGAGTGACTCGTAAATCATGGTAACTTCCAAGATACAGGGTGTGTGAGCTGGGGTTCCAAGTGCTTGGGGGACTGTGCATTGTGACTCCAGATTTAAATGCATGGATCTGAGGTGCTTGTGGACATTAGAGTGTAGACTAAAAAGTGGGGAAAATACATACAAAGTTTGATTTATCCTCAGCAGGCCCTTCCTGCCCTTGACTTCAATCTCATCTTGTCATCTGCCAGATGGTTTTTCTACAAGCTCGTTGCTACTCACACAGCAGTCCCTGCTATCACCAGTGTAAGGGCTTCCCTGGAACTCATTTTTGCACATAAATCAGGTGGTCAATAGGCTACACATGGTTCCCTGACATCTGCTCCTTCTTGACCCAGGTGTTTGGAGAGCATTCCCTGTTCTAAGATGAAACCACTCAATTTAGAGAGTCTCACGTCCTGTCCATCTGATGAGGAGCCACCGCACCTCCAGCCATTCCGCACGTTGGAGCTGACACCATTGGCCTGGTCCTTTTGGCCTCCACCCAGTGCTGGCCACCCCTCGGGCCCGAGACTCACAGCCTCTTCTCCCTCCATTCCTTTTCCCTTTCCTCATCACCTATGCTGCCTTTAGTTACTCGTCAGTCAATTTCCCTTACATTTTCACATCTGCAGACAAACCTTTACATGTCATCTGAACATGCTTTAGATTATTTTACTCACGCAAGCTCACCAGGGTATAATTACAGTAAATACGTTAGTCACTGCTGGCGTGGAGTCAAGCAGAAACAAATAATTACCAGACATCCTAACACCCTTTCTGTGTCCTTGACTCAGTCCCAAAGAGTTTGCTCACATCGCATGCTTTCTTTGGCCTTACTGAGGCCGCAGCAAGCACTCATCGTGATCGCCAGTCTCCAAGTCGCCTGAGCCCCATCTCAGGGCACAGTGGGAGGTGGGTTGGTTGAGCCTGTGAATGAATCTTCCAGATAGTTGTTAAGGCTGGTTCCACTCCAGACAAGGTCATTTGGATGGTCAGGACGGCACTTGGAGGGGTCTGGGGGACTCGGTGGGGGTGATCCATGGGGCACACTTTGGGGAACGCTAATTTGGAGCTCTGCGCTCCGGCTACACCTACTTCACTCAGTTAAACACCTGACCAATATTCTGGGTGAGCCCATTAATTTCCAGATACAGATATTAAATGCTTTAAATAATGAATTTTCACGTAAAGAGCAAGTGGGCGTTTTAGAAGAAAACATTTTTCACGGACTAGAAAGGTTTTGGAAAAATATCCACATTTCCTCCGTGACACTAGGATTAAATGGAAAATTGAGATGAGGGATGAAGTATTATTTTCTCTTAGTGCCAGCTTCCTACCTTCTAAATCTCCCAGAAAATGCAGTGGAAGTGAATTTTTTTTTCAAAGTTCCCATCAGCTTGTCGTTTGAGCTTTAGCTCACGCTGATTTTCACAGCTAAATTATAAAGCTCTGACAAAGGGCTTTAATAAGGGAAATGCAGACAGCCCCGAGTGGAGGTAGTTTGGAATGATCCTCATTGTGACAGGGGACCTTGCCGAGCAGGTCCAATCAGTCAGAACTGGGAATCATTGACAAGTCATGATCGGGGGAAATTACCAGATAGCATGGTAACCATTTCCCAATTTGTGCGGCTTTATCAGAGGGCAGAGCCCTGAACCTTCCACATATCAAAAAGGCTCCATGTCTCATGGAAGAGGCAGTTAAGGAAAATTGGCCCCCGAATCACTGGGCATTATTATCCCATGTCCTTACCATAGAAGGACGAAAGTAGAAGCTATTGTTATGAAAGTTAAAAAAAATTTTCTCTCAACTTTTTTTTTTCTAAATCAGGAGGTGAATTTAACTTTTTTTTAATGTCTGAGAGAATGCAAATGGATTCAGTTTGAACTTGGCTTTTCTTTTGGGGACGATTGGCAAAGTTCACTGATTCTACACACTCACGTGCGAACAGTTAAGGAAAAGGGGCTCACAGAGCGTCCTGTGTGCATGTCCCCTTGTATGTGAATGACAGTGGCAGAAGGGCTTGGATTCAGCTCTGAAAGGGTGAGCAAAAAGAGAAATGGCACTAGAGGGGCCACCTGAAGCAGCATGACGGCCTTACGACTGATCGGAATAGTTGCTCAGAACAGACGTCATTTTCCAGGCGAGAAAGCTTGGTGGTTCACCTTCACACCCAGCTGGAGGGAGGGATTGACGGGTGGAGCACGGAGGGCCTTCAGGGCAGTGACACCACTCTGGGTGACACTAGGATGGTGGGTACGTGTCACTACACCTTCGTCCCAACCCACAGAATGGATGACGCCAAGAGTGACCCTAATTTCAACTGTGGACTCTGGGTGATAATGACGTGTTACTGTAGGTTCATCCTTTATAACAAATGTACCATCTGGTGGGGATGTTAAGCATAGGGGGTTGTGTGTGTGAGGGGATGGCTGATTACAAGGCAAGCAGAGGCCTCTGTCACAAAGGTGTTTTCTTGACATGTCGTCTTCGTTGTCACGTGACGATGACATATGCTTCCCACCAATTTGGAACATAGGATCATTTGGGAGAGCGCCCACTAAAAGGCTCTGAAGAAGTAGAGGATTTCACTGTGGGAGAACCGAGAATTTCCTGCTTCCTCTCAGAAAGCATGTGGTGACAGAGGCTGCGTGGAGGTCTTTGGGATCCTCCCAGAGTGGGGGATGGGTGGGACACAGTCTACCAAGAACCATGCTCCCCAGCCTCGTCCCCTTTTAAAAAATGAATCCCATTATTGAAGAAATAGCTGAGAGAAGGAAGTCCAGGACACCGGTTATATTTTCTGCAGAGGCTTTCAAAAGGCATTTGATAAAGTATCCTAGAGAAGCCTCACATGAAAGTGAGGATTTATGAATTACAGAAAAAAGGAAGTCACTTGAAAATGAGGTGGAGAAGAGAGCAAGGTGCTGTGATCAGTCACTGTGACAGACAGCCGGGAAATAGGACTCGGCGGGGCTGGGGTGCTGGCAGCAGCTCCATCACGAGTCACGGAGGAGTGACCCCCAGCTTTTTCTCGGGAGGAAGCACGTGGACTTCTTCAGAGGTGCCTCCTGGCTGGCTGGGGTCACTTAGAGGGAACACATAGCAGGAAGGGCTCTAAAGCCTGGGGCTGGCCAAGAGCTGAAGTCACTCCACATGGCTGTGGCCCCTGGCACGTGGTGCAGCGACACCCACATCAGTTATGGGCATTTTTGTCTCACCTATGGTTCCCATTTCACCTTTGTCACTCATGTTAGTCCGAGAGTTTTTGCCCTGAGTGCTAGATGTCCTTCCCTGGGCCCTAATTCGGAGAGGCTCTCCGTGGGACCGAGTGCGCCATTAGGGGAAAGCCAATCTTAGAATGGTAAAGTTGTCTCCTTGGAGGAAGATGTTTTCTCAACGTGGACAGAGTATTTCCTGAAATACACTAAATCACTCTAATCAGTGACCTAACACTCCCCGGCCACACACCCTCCTCCTAGCTTTGCTTCTGGCCTACGGATGAGGTGTTATTTCCAAGGAGCGATGTATTGTATCTTATGGGATGGATGAGAATGCAAAGAGTGAGGGGAAAACAATAGTTCTCACAACTGGCATGCCCAGAGAAGATCATTTCCAAGTTAGAACCACTGCATTTTCATTTTGCACCATTCCCCCAGAGAGATTCACGGAGGGTAAATCCAGCACATTCTCTTCTGCCCCTGAGAGCTATTTGAGATTTTGGCTAAATCCAGCTCACAACTCTTGGTTTGTTCACTTAGAGATTTGTAGGCATGAGCTTTGCCAGTCAATGCCAAATGTTTTTGTTTGTTTGTTTTTACAAATATTTGAACTTATTTTTCCAGGTGTTTCTTTTCTTCTTACCCCACTGGGACCAGTGCAGACCTCCCCTGAGACTTTGAGCTATGGTAGCTCTCCAGAAGCCTACAATTTGGAGGGATGCTCCAAACAGGTGACTTATAAACCAACTTAAAAGGATATTTAGATCAGAAACATCTAGGAAATAAAGAAGTAAATAAGATAGTTATTAGGGTAAATCAAGCCCAACCCACATCATTTCAACATTATACATTTAGTTACAATAGAGTAAAAATATCCCTCCCTGCTTCAAAATCTCTTATCTATCATCTCTATATCTATCATCTTGCTATCTATCTATCATCTATCTGTGTATCTATCTATCATCTGTCTATCTATCTATCTTTCATCTATCTCTATCATCTATAAGAGAAGGAGATCAGGACACACACGTACACAGAGGGACAACCATGCGAGGACACAGAGAAAAGATGGCCATCTACATGTCAAAGGGAGAGGCCTCAGGAGGACCCAGCCCTGACAACACCTGATCTTAGACATCCAGCTTCCAATATGTGACAATAAATGTTGTTTAAGCCGCCCAGACTGTGGTATTTTGTTACAGCACGCAGAGCAAACTAGTAGTGTGGTTTATAGTTAACTATTGTTGAGAACTCACGATGTATTGATGAGATACCCTGCACACTCTTTGCAATAATGCCACAAAGATAGTTCTAACTGTTCCTTCTTTGTCACTGGGACCGGAAAGGCCACATAGATCTAGCAATGGTCAGATTCTGCTCACTGGTTAATGGAGAGTAAGGTTTAAAATCCAGTTCTGTTAATGGTGCCGTGCTCCAAAACCCAGCTGCCAACAGACATCCATGATGTTGATCAAATGATGAGCACTAACTTTCAAAAAGATCGTCTCTTAGATGATGCTCAAGACTTAACATTATTAAAGGAAGGTGTTGCTGTTTTTATTACGATACTTAAAATAGTTCTATAATTGATTTAAAATGATTGCTTTTTATGGTCATTTTGAGCCCTGAGTCACATGGTGCCAGATCCAGTGGATAAGGTGGGTGAGGACACACTGTAATCTTTTCATTTGACAGAAATTGCCATACCAGAAGTGATGTGTGACCTAAATTGATTCAGGACATCGAGGCAGCCATGACAGCACAACTAAGACACTCATGAAAGAGGACTTCCAGAACTTCTGAAGAGGGCTTCCGAAAGTGGCAGGAATGATGGGAAATGTGTGTTTGAATCGAGGGGGAGTGTTTTGAGGGGGATTCATGGCAATGCACATTTTACTGTAATACATTTTAAAAATTTAAACATGCACCCTATTTTTGGGTCACACCTTGTATATTGCAAAGCTACTTACAGAGAAGGCATTATGGAAAGGAGGCATCGCGAGATGAAACTAAGCCTTGGAAAGGCAGTCAAAATTTCTCAGCTCTTGAAGGTCATTTATTGATATTTCCTTCCTGTGTAAGAGCAGTTTGTGAACACACACACATGCACAAATTTGCGCTTACACTGGTATACCCACAGGAGTAGTCAGAGTTCTCTTCCCCACGCTTTTCACTGGTGGAGATGAGATACCGTATCTCCACCCTGGGCTCTGCTCTCCAGCAAAGGCTTATCTTATCTGACACAATCACAAAACCATACAATTACAAGTTAGGCCCCTGGTCTGGTGTCCTGTCTTTAGTCCTGGGGGCCCAAGGGAACACCTAGGGGCAGCATGCAACCAACCTGCAATTTCTCTACAGTGCAGTTCTGAGCCCCACACCACTCAGCTCCAGTTACAAACAACAGTTTAAAAAAAAAGACCGCATCACCATAGCCTCAACCAGTCATGTCTCAGCTCAGACCTCTCTCTCTTTTCTGTTCCTGGGAGTAGGGGCATCGTTAAGCCTCTGTGTCCTTCCTTGTCACGAGGACCAAATGAAACCTGGAATTTGCTCAGGCCAAGTCTGAAAATGAGTTGTGGGCCCCTGGGCATGGGCAGAAAGTGTGGGTTCTCCCGTTATCTCATCTCTCGGGGACAACTTTGCTGTGACATGTATTATTATAAATATGGTCCCAGGTCCTTGGGCATCTCGTTTTCCCTTTTGATGTTTATCAAACCAATTTCTTTAAATTCTTGACATCTCAGTACTTCCTGTGTGGATTTAAATGTTGGTGTCTCTGTGTTCAATTTACTCAGGAAGAAGTGAGTTCCCCTCATTTCCACTCAGTTATTTTTCAAGTTCTGGAACATTCCATATGTGTGTGCATTTGCAGGACCCTCCCTCTTTCCTCTGCCTCAGGCTGGGGGTCCCTCAGCTCTGCTACCCTTGGCTCCTCTTTTTAAGTGTATCCTGGGTATTTGCATGTATTTCTCAAAGACATTACACGGAATCAATTTTTCTGTTTGGATTAAATAAGACTGCTTCTTTTCACACGAGGAAACGATTAAGTAAAGCCTTCATCAATGCCCGTGTAGTAATAACAATCTTCAAATCTAAATACAGTTTTGGTGTCTTATGCTTGCCCAGTTACACTGACCTCAGTCTGTTTGTGCCTTGGTCTTAGGGCTGGATCTTTATGACATGGCGTGATTTTGCGTTTTCTTTTCCCCCTTGCTCCACAGACTGTAAGCTCAGGGAAGCAAGACCATCCCACCAATGTCTTCACAGAATCCAGCCTGGCGGGATCTGTGGTCTGAGTCTTGCATCTGCCACTTTGTCACCTCCTTGCCTGACACTGGTCGTGTTCTTAAATCTCTCCTGGTCTCAGTTTCCTCATCTATAAATAGGAATAAAAATATAAATACCTCACTCACTATTTCTTTTGAAGGAATAAAGGAAGGAACCCATGTGGAGAATTTAAGCCAAGAGCTGGAGGACCATGTCGCACCCTCTGTAAATACTGACCTTTGTTAAGCAAATAACTCAGTGTGGTCCGTGCATTGTTACTTTACACATATGGAAAACGATAACCGTAAATTTAGGAAATAAAACAGAACTTGTGAGGCCCCACTGCACAGTGTGTCTCAGAACGTGGGTGACGCCGTTTGACAATGTGGTGGCATGGGGTCGTGTCACCTTCCCTTGGGGGCCGGAACCAGTGCCCCAGGTAGCAATTCTAAGAATTGACTGACAGCGTTCCGGGTGCTCACGAGCCCCCAGGACGGCCGCAAGCCGGGCTAAAGCTCGTGGATCCACGCTGAGTCCCATGTTTTCTGTGCAGAAAAGTCCCCGAGTTTCTGGAAATCGGAGTCCGATTCATTTTAGTCTCTATTTTGAAAGGAACAGGACAGTGTTGACCAGAGGAGACCCCAGGCTGGGGGCTGCCATGCCTTCCTGCTGACGGAGTTATGTTAGAAATATCAGTCCACCCCGCAGCTGTCCGCTTCCAGCAATGTCCTAAGTGGTAGGTTCCTCTCGGAGTCTCGTTATTAGGTTTTGGTTCAAAGTCAAAGTTGGTGGCGCCGGGGGAGGATGGGAGATCACAGAAACGTTCTGCTTTGGGCTCATGAACACGGTACTTCTCTAGGCCAGCGGCCCAGGGAGTTCTGTGAACCTGAACTCAATGGGGAGAAAAGGACACTCGCCATAGGAGGGGTCAGGGATCACCGTGCACGGGGTCTTGTCTTTCAGAAAAGAGCACCTGACACTTTTTGCAAGGCTCAGAGTTGTCCATCTTTCTTGTCCATCGGATATGCTATTAAAATCTCCGAATTTTGCATTTCCCCCTGGCATCCTGACCCTTACTTCAGTGCCCAGAGGATGGCAGAGGCTAAAACACGTTCGCAACGAACAAGCCTCCGGGCGGAGCTCAGCTCCTCTGCTCTGCACTGCCCCTCCTCCCACGGCCAGGCCAAAGGACACCTACAAACCAGTTGTTCCTTAATTTCTCCAGCCCCCCGAGATCCGCAAACAGCCTGCAGGCCCAGCCCAGTGGCTTCGTTTCTTACCTCTCGGATATAAATACCTTCATTAAACTTTTCCTCGATCTCACCTGAAGTGGACGGCATTTTCCTGGTGGGATAGGAGACCCGCCACTTGTCACGTGTCGGCTAAGAAAAATCCACCGTGCTTTTGAGAGGTGAGCAGCCGTTGGGGTGTCTGAAGTCGAAAATCCTGCTCAGAGTTGGTGTAACTAACACACAGACGGGGGACCACCGGAGGTCAGGAGTTCACGAGGAGTTCCATTATTCCAGGGGTGCCTTCCCCCACTCCCCCCTTGGCCCTGAATGCACTTCCCTGCAGCTTATGGGGGTGGTTGCTGGGGCAGCCAATCCGGCATTGCCTGGAACCCACAGTCTTAAGCTGGGTGTCCACGGTGTGCCCACCTGTCCCAGGTGGCTGGGGACGGCCTGGACGGAGGCTCGGTCCGCACACTCATCAACTCTCACTCCGAAGGGCTGGAAGTTCCATGGTCATGCTCGCTCTGCGGCCCGTGCAGGACTCAGCTGATCTAAGAAACCGTAAAAGCAGCCAAAAATGTGCCACCTGCTTCTGTCTGAAATCCTGAACCTGCTCCTCACTTCAAAGAGCCTGGAGCAGGACTCCGATGTCCTCTGTGGTCGCAGTCGTGTCCCTACATTCTTATAGTCCCCTAAGCTGTATAAGCTCCGTAAGACCCAGCGACCCTTCGGTGGTGACGAATACCTATTTCATTTTACTTATTTTATTTTTAATGGCACCATCCTTATTTCGTTTTTAGGTTTTAGTTTATTGAAATTGTATTTTTTTCCCTTTACCTTACAGTTGACATTCGGCATTGTATTAGTTTCAGGGGTACAGCCCCGTAGGCCGACCCCTTTTGGAGATTAGAGAGTGCACAGCCTGCAAAGACCAGCTTGGGTTGTAGTCTTACCACGTCGGGGGTTTGAAGGCGAGGACTGTGCCACACTGTCGGGCACCGAAAGGTCTCTGCGGCAGACCCGTGCGAGTGGCCCATCCCCAGGAGAGGTGCCAGGGCCACCCCATCGCGGGTGCGCAGAAGCCGCAGGTCCAGCGGCGCATCGCTGACACGCTGGGGGAATGTTCTGGCGGCGAGTGAGCTCTCCGGGGAGGGTCATAAATTCCGTACAACAAATTATACACTAACAGGTTCTTAGGGGAATTCAAATAAATCCTCACAGCCGCTTAGCAGGTAATCTCCAGATCAGATTCCCATTTTTCTTACGAGCAAAGTAATAGATGACTTCTTATGCTCTCCTGGTGAAATGCCATCTATCAAAGATATGAATTTAGTCGAAATATTGATCTTAAGCCAAAGTGAAACTAAGGGAAAGTTTAATGCGTTTCCCCACAAAGGGGAGAGTGAAGGGAGTGTGCATCAAACGTGCTTTATAAAGTGCAGCGCCCAGGAGGAGAGGAACGGAAAGACCCAGAAGCCTGCCGCCTTCCTGAGATGGTCGGGGAAAGGCGGCCCTGCGCCCGCCCCGCAGCTGGCGGGGACACGCGCCGTTGCCATCAAGGGGACACGAGACAGACGGCAAAGAGGGGGCTGTCTTAACGTTGTCGGAATCATTTCCAGTGTTTTCTTGCCTTGCCAGTCCCACGTGCAATCGAGTCTGAACCCCATTCGGTGTCTTTCTGGGGGAGGGAGGACGCGGCCCTGGGGGGTGACGATGGGGTCGAGGTTGGCAGGACTCTCTTGGGTGAGTCTCAGTTATGGAGACTTGAGCAATTTCCCAAACAGGGGGATGGACACAGACACATCGATGGACAGTTCCCGGCCTCCTCTCCCGTCCCGGTGACGAAACCCGGGAGAGCCATCATAAGGAAAAGGATCTCCCCCTTCGTCCCAGTTTGCCAAACCAAAGCGGCACTTCTAATCGCCTCGGAGCAACGATCAGCTTCCTGGGTCGTAGTGGCAACAGCTGGACAAGAGAAAAAGTGC
Source organism: Lyroderma lyra (assembly GCA_004026885.1). Taxonomy (NCBI): domain Eukaryota; kingdom Metazoa; phylum Chordata; class Mammalia; order Chiroptera; family Megadermatidae; genus Lyroderma; species Lyroderma lyra. The sequence goes on from PVJL010004538.1 coordinate 89,703, forward strand.
TTTGTAAACAAAATGCCCTTTTGTTCTTAAAGGAAGAGCCTTTGTAAGGTTGTTTGTCATTCAATTATCCGGGTGTTGTCTAGAATTGATGAATGGGTTAGATTTCTGAATAAAGCAAAGGAGAAGACCTTCACAGATGGGACAGCTGTCATTTTTATTTTTAATGTTGGAAGTACCCCGGTGACACTGCCATGGCCTGTCCTCAGCTGGCGTTGCTGGGTGTGACTCATCAGACACCAGCGCCCAAGTCCTAGGTACACCAAAGTTGCTTTTGTAAGTAGGCTATTACTTATTTATTTGGAGGATTTATAAAAATGTGGCCATCATGGGGAGCCTCTGGGCGCATGAATTATGCAAAAGTACAAAAACATTAAGAAACAGAAGCAAACAAAAGCCAGACGTGTAGCTCCATTTCTCTCCACAGACAGAAACCACTTTTTTGATCAATACATTGAATTACAAAGAAGAATTGCTAAAAAATGCAAACGGGAATTTAACAGGACATAAAAGATTTAGTCATCACACAAATGCAGTCCTGCCGGTTTGCAGGCACAGTGGTGGGTGCGTGCAGGGAGTGGGTGGGGAGAGGGAGGGGCGCAGGGCCCCGAGCAGGTGACAGAGTGGGTGACACAAGGACTTTGTAAAGAAAGGGGTCCGTGGGGCGCAGGCCAGAAGCATGAGGTGACTGCGGACGACGGTTGGCCCCCAGGAAGGGGCAGGCTCAGGCAGCCAGTACTGTCTCCCTCCCCTTGTCTTAGGATCTGGAAGCTTGACCTCTGGCCCCAGCTGACCCTTCCTTGTCAGCCTCCTGGTTCTGACAAAATGTGTGTGCAGTTCCCAGCGTGTCGTCGCGGTCCCTGTCACTGCCTTAGACATGCCACACCTGGAAGCTCCATGGTGACTACCGTGTGGGCACGTTGCTACTTTGTACTGTTCCCTCAGACTTCACATATTTCTTCAATAGCATCCTGACCTTTAACCCTGAGGAGGCTGGGTAAAGGGAAAGTACAGCGCAGGTCACGTGTATCCGAGACCCCTTGGTTAGCAGCGTTCCTGGACCCACGCCACCTACGCTATCACTATTTCTACGGCGACCTCCGTAGGGTCGGCTCTGCCCACGGCATGCTCTCACTTTGGGGCCAATCTCCACAAAATCTGCAACAGAAAGAGCCAGGCCATCGTCTCTTTCCTTAAGACCCACTGGAACCATGGGTGTGCTTGGGTTCCTTGTCATTCATAGGAATGCTCTTAGTCCTAATAGCTTGTGCGAGACTGTCTTTGCCCCACGTGCCCAGGCGCCATGATAGTGGTGGCGGTAACGGGACATGATGCTACAAAAAGAATTTTTAAATGGACCACAGGTCCAAGATGGCTTAGAAATGTTGTACGATGCCACGGTTGTCCCCAGGTACTATCAGGCTGTGTTTTTTTCCAGTTTGAAGTCACTGTGGACTGGAACATGGGGGAGAATGGGTGTTGGTGAGTCTGCACGTGTGTCAACGCACGGTGCAGGGGGTAGTGGCAGGGATGACAAAGAGCAGGAGACAGAAACCCACGGGCTAGTTTATGGGGACGACGGAGAACGTTCAGTGTCATGTCTTCTGGTATGTGGTGATGATCAAAGACATCAAGTGTGGTCTGATCAAGCTGACAGCCCCCGTCTCTGTGGTGACACCCACACCTGTCATGCCTCTCACCACGATTAAGAGACTCTGAACTTCATCTTTGAAAAAAATCCCACTAAAAATTGACTAAAGTAGCAAATGACTCTGATTTCTTTCTCTGCTTTATTCCAGTGAGCAGGCTGAATAAGAAGTTTTTAGATTGAGACTCCCCAGTTCACAAAGACCTAGGTGATCTTAGTAATTTCTTCACTTCTTTGAGTCTATTGTTAGGGTTAACGAGCCTCAAATGGGAGCTACATTTACCTAATTTGTGATTGAACTTGTTCCCCAGACAACGAGGACACATCCCGTGGTCCTGTATTTGAGTCAAGTACAGCTCTGATGAGGCACGAACGTCTGGCTGATTGACCCTGGGGTTTAGCAAACGTTACCAAGAATGAGGCAGACCTCATCAGCTCCTGAAGTCCGAGACACACAGCTCGTCTCATCCACTTGACGATTAATTATGTGCTTCCTTGTGACATCTTCACTGTTGTTGTATTGAATAGCTTTTTCTGTTCTTAAAGTATTCCACGAGTTTGTGTCTCACCTATCCAGCTACATAAGCTTTGGAAGGTCCCAGTTACCAATGAACATCTGCCAGTTTTACATTTTGCCGACTGTTTCCGGATGACAGAAATATGGAGCAGTGAAGTCATTACTAAACTCTAATATATCATTCCATTAACAAATACATTTAGTGTTTGCTGTGGTCTGAATGTTTGTGTCCCCCACAAAATGTATATGTTGCCAGCTAAAGCCCAAGGTGAAGGTGTCACGAGGTGGGGCTTTTGCAAGGTGATGAGGTCAGGAGGGTGGAGTCCTGATGATGGGATGAGTGACCTCATATAAGAGACCCATGGAGTTCCCTCACCCTTTCCTCTACGTGAGGTCACAGTGAGAAGGTAGTGTCTGTGAGCCAGGAATTGGGCTCTCACCAGACACCAAATCTGCTGGGGCCTTGATCTTGGACATCCAGCCCTCTGCCCTGTGAACAATGAACGCCTGTGGTTTGTAAACCACCTAGTCTATGCTGGTTGGTTATGGCAGTGCACACGGGCTAAGACACTGTTCCCTCCTCACTCCTTTTCCTTCTCCCATATTTTCCTGGTGTCCCCTCACCCAACCTCAAGTCCACCTGGAGACCACCTGGGAAATGATGCAAGTTCTCCCCCAAGAACAGAGCATGGTGGGGCAGGGTGGAGTGTGCATCTGTGGTGTGTGGTGGGGAAGGGAGTAAAAGAGAAGCCCCCACATCACGATAAAAAATGACCAAGCATGGTAGTCTGGTGATGCAGTAGGCGTGCAAACTAATACGCACTTGATAATACAAAAAACTCTTTAGTTAAGACATGACTAAGCTGAAGTGGATGCACAGAGGACATTTTTAGTATTAGCTGGAGAATTAGGAAAGCCTTCCTGTAGGAAGCAGTCCTTAAGCTGAGATTGAAGCTCACTGGTATATACAATATCATTCAAGTGTGAAAAATAACTAGCAATAATGGATATGGTTGAAAACTTAGATCTTAATAATGCTTCTATAGGTAGCAATGTGTATGCTAATTTACTGTCCTTTGACACTGCAATGTGAAAAGCTGTGTGCTTGAGAAAGCAAGGGGCCGGGGCAAGGAGAGGAGGAGGTCCGATCAGATAGAGTCTTTTCAGGCCCAGCTTATACCACACAAAGACACTTCGGTAGACCAAAGCAATGATGGTATCCCACAGTGAACTCACTGGCAGTAAATCAGTTAAAATATGCAAACTGAAATAATGTTCACATAAGCAGAAGCCAACCACCTGTTAGAATTATGGTGCAAGTTAAGCAACCAGGATGAACTGGTGAAATGATCCCATCAACACTACTCGGTAAGTTTTATTCAGTCTGGGTTTCTGTGAGTAAGAACAAAACGAAATCAAGAACTGATGACATGAAAGGTACTCCAGAGATATCTATTTTGGCAGAATTCTGAGAACAATTTTAGTGTCTTGATAATGAGAAGTGGTGGTGAAGGAAAATAAAACAAAAACCGAGAAGGATTTATTTAAAATCCAAATGGTCCAAATGGGTTAACTGTTTATAATTCATACTCAAAAAGTATCTTGGTTAATGTTTGTACAAAGTCTGGAGAAGAAACTTACAACGTGTTCTCAAGTTCAGGGGATTTACGTTAATACATGGTGTTTGCACCGCCTGGGGAACTGACATGATTTTCCTCCGAGTTTTAGGGGTTGATGGCGTCTTTTCTTTTAGATTCTAAGTCCCTAAAGGGCAGAAGTTCTGACTGGTCTGTCTGACACACACAGTGACTTGTATAGATGCTGATTGCCCCTTAAAGGTCTATCCAGCCAACTAAATGGTGACTGAGTGGTTCCTGAGAGATCAGGCCCCATAATATCATCTGGGTTCTTCGTGGAGAGGAGGAGACATTGTCATAAAGAGACACACAGTCCTTCAGGGGCTCTGCAGATCCTGGCGGTGGTGAAGGGAAGTGCGCTGTCATTGGAAGCAGCTTGACAGTGATGTGTGACAACCACTGCACCCCAGACAGGGTCTGATGTTACTTAATGGTGTTTTAATAGATAAATAGAAAGAGTTGTGATGGAAAAGGAGCAGAAACCAGCAGGAGAGTCAAGTCGAAATCTACTGTAAATGGGAAGGTAGGTCAAAATACACGTGGATCTACTTGAGAAAGGCAGTTGGAGACAAGACATAAGAAAGCATCGTGTCCTCAAAGCCCAGGTGTGGCAGGAAAGGCACACTGTCCAGGAGCTGTGAGGACACAAATGTGTAAAAAGACCCAAGGGGAATAAAGGTGAATTTAAAAAAAAAGAAGCGTTATAAAGATGCCACATTAAATATTTATTATGATTATTCTAGCTAGGAGGTACAAAACTAATTCCAGCCAAATTAATCTATCATTCTACTGGGTCACCGCAGTAGCCTTGAAGAGGTTTTAACAAAAGAGGTAGAGTGATGCACGAATATAGTCCCTATTCCTTTTTTATCATTTTAATATATTTTCACAGCATTGTATAATTAATAAATTGCGTTTTTTTCCCAGTGCCACATTTAATCCTCATGATAATCCTATAACAAGGTGAATGTCTTTATTGCACAAATGAGAAAAGGCAGGATCAAGAAGGATCAACAAAATGAATCGCTCACTAGACCTTACACAGCCACTTTGGGACAGGACTGGAGGTAATGAACACTTAATTCCTCAAAGGCCAGAGCCTCGTCAAATTCAAACCCAGACCAAAACTAGACTCCAAACCTGAGCTTTTCCCAGCAATGTCATGGCACTTCTCTAGCTCAAGTTCCTTTCCTTCCTTCCCTCCCTCCCTTCTCTCTGTCTTTGTCTCTTTTTCTCAATCTAAGAAGCAAAATTTCAGCTAGGACTCATTCAAAAAGGAGCATAAGGGATGCATTTCCTTTCTCCACAGCACTAAATGTGATGATTAACATAATAAAATTATTCATCTTTGTCACCATCATCCAGATTAAATAGCCATATGAACACTGAAACAGCACTTTTGTGATTAGGTTGATTGGTATTTATGGTCCTTAATGAGACATAATACAGCCATTTGCACAAACCATGAGCGTGTCCTCCACCCAAGTTGTCATGTAGCCAAGTGGAAATTACATGAGTGGAGAGATGGCACCCCAGCTTCCTCCATCCCCCAGGAGCACAATTCACCCAGCTGCCAGGAGTCACATACATCCACTCCTGATTGTCATTGGCTTCCATTTGAGACCTTTGAACCTATCTAAAATACTTAAAAACCGTTTTCTAATTAAATTGTATCTGGAGAGAATCATAGATTTGCATGCATATGTAACAATGGGGAGATTCCATATACCCTTTACTCAGATTCCATCAATGAGATAAACACGGGAAAAATAATTGTAGCATAACATCACAACCAGTATACTGACACCAATGCAATCCGTCGGTCTCGTTCACATTCTCCCCATGTTTACGTCGAGTTATTTATATATAGTGCGTGTGTGTGTGTGTGCGTGTGTGTGTGTGTGTGTACTTAGTTCTACGGAATGCTATCATGTGCACAGGTTTGTGTATCCACCACTGCCCTCAAGCTACAGGACACTCCCTCACCATAGGCCCTCTGTGCTGTTTTATAAACACCCACGCATCCCCCTCCTCCCAGCCCCGCCTCCGGCCTTGAACTCCTGGAGACGCCTCATCTGCTCTCCATCCAAGAACGTTCTACACCCACCGAGTCAGACGGTGTGGCACTTTGCAACTGGCTGTTCCTCACTCACCTCAGCCTCTGGAGATTTATTCACATTGGTGTGTGTATCACCAGCTGATTTCTCTTCATCGCTAGAGAATGGTCCGTGGCATTCACTGACTGACTTCGGTTTAACAATTTACCCATCGAAGCACGCCTGGGGTGTTTCCAGTGTGGGGGCTGTTGTGAAAAAAGCTGATAGAAGCACTTGTGTGTGTGTGTTTTGTCTTTTGTGTTGTCTTTGGCTGGTTTTGGTATCGAGGGGAGGCTGGCCTCATAAAGTGAGTTGTGAAGTTCCCTCCTCTTTATTTCTGGAAGAGATTGCATCGGATTGGGAAGTTCTTATTCGGAAGTTTGGAGACATGTACGGCAGGGTTCCCACGACAACGAGAACGTCTTCACTACGGGATGATCGAGGTGGCCTCTTTCACCTTGGTTGGACTTCGGTAGGTTGTCATTTTCAAGGAATTGGTCTCTTTTTTTCCTAAGTTGTCAAATTTGTGAATGTAAGGCTTTTTTGTTATTGGTCTCTTATGAATGTAAAGCTTTTCATAATATTATCCTTTTAATGGTTTTAAAGGATAGATTCTGTTGTGGTAACCCATGTTTTATTTCTGATATTCATGATTTGCGTCTTTCCTCTTTAGATTTTTATCTGTCTTGGTGGAGTTTTATCCATTTTCTTACTTTTTTTTTTTTTTTAAAAGAACTGGCTTGTGATTTTATTGACTTTCTTGTTTTCCTGTTTCAGTTTCAGTGATATCTGCTTTTTATTTTTAATGTCTCCTTCTTTCTACTTGCATTGGGCTTTTCTTTTGCTTTTCTTAGTTTTTCTCTTCTTTTTTTTTCAAATTTTTAAATTTGTATCAGTAATTCAGCATACTTCTTTATTCCTGTCAATTGGATCCACAGTTACAGAATGGCCAGGGCCTGTGGAAGCACTAATAATACATTTTTAATTAAGCATTTGAACATATAATTCTAATGTGTAAAGTTGAATTTTATGGCCTTATGGTTATTCTTCAATAGGTTAATTAAATTTAATATGTCACACTCAAACTACAGTACCATTAGAGAATGTGTGGATTTATCATTTACAGGTTATTTCCTATGCCATGAAACTAACCTGAAAACAAAACAAAGGTAGGACTCAAACACTCCAGTATCTTTGCCTTTTTCTATGCCCCCAAGCTATTTTGATGCAATTAACCTGTAAATAAAATGCACATGTTAGCTTGAAAAGAAACATTCAATTGTCTCTTAGTAACTGTGGTGTTCGCTCCTGTTGTAACCCCTTCCTGTCTTTAAAAAACAACCGTAGTACAGACAGCATATTTCAAAGCACATGGAATTATTTACTCGATGAAACGTTATTTTTATGATTTATCTAAATATGAGAGTTTGCTGAGAAACATGGTATTTTAAAAGCTATGAGTAAGTTCTTGGAGTGAGATTGAGGAATGGGTAGATTTGAACAATTGCAGGTTAATTCCTCTAATACAGAAAACACTTGTATCGAAAACCCTGTGCAGTTATGACAGTTAATTGTGCCCTTTGCAAATACTATGCTTTGTCCAACATACTGGACACATTCCTTTATTAATTTACTCAGTCATTTATTCCTGCACTCAGCAGGGACTAGGCAGTTTACAAACAGACAAATGCTTCACTTTTGTAAAATCAGGGAGAGAAGTAAAATCAGCAAAGAGCTATCGAGAGCTAGCGATGTGTCAGGCATGGTTCTCATTTCCCAACACACATGAATTCATTTTTAATCTCACATAGCCACATAACTGCTATTACTATGCCCATATTAAAGGTGGGGAAACTGAGTCACAGAGAGCCTTGAATGGGCGTTTAATTATTAAGCTAACGGCTCTGAATAGATTGGATATTTTAAAAATTATGTTGTAATGGGCGATAGGCATTTTATTCTGTTTCTATATTGCTATTATAATCACTTTCAAGGCTTGAGCATTTTTTTTTTTTTTTTGGCAGTTGCCCAAAGAACTTAATGAGTGAATTTTGTCAAAGCTGCAGTTTGTGAATGTCGGAAGCAAGTGACACCATTGCTGCTGCTGAGCAGGGCCTCCAGTCTGCAGTTTACAACTTGGACCGCTGCTAACTGGGCTGCGGTACCCCCTGTCCCCCTGCCCCCTGCCCTGCACGGAGATGTGAGTATGGATAGGTGTGTAGGTGGGGGTACATGCACCATGTTTAAAGTATGATGGGTTTAATACTAATTAGACAAAAGCACAAATACATGCTTGCAACCTTTCAAATGTGAACCCTGTAGCCTAGAGGAGGCAAGAAAATGACGAGGAAACTGCATATTTATGAACATCCCATCATCTCAGTACAAGATACAAAAATCCAAGGGTAGAGTTGGTCCTTCGTTAGGAAATCATTCTAGTACGATAGCTAGCTTTGTCAAGTCGTCTGCCAAAAAGACGTACAGTGGATTTTGGAGAAAGGTGATGACTTAATAAAGGCTGGAAAGATTGCTCTCCATTTTATGGTCGGCCTGGGGACAGGAGGGACATTTTCTTCCTAATGCACATGAAAAGATTTTGTTTTTTTATTATGCACAAACAAAAACAACACCAGAAGAGCAGTATTAAAATGATCAATGCAGGGGGGTTCCCTGGTGGTGTAGTGGCTAAGCTCCAGTGCTTTCAACGCTGCGGCCTGGGTTCGATTCCCAGCCAGGGAACCACCCCCAAATACATACATACATACATACATACATACATACGTACATACATACATACAATTATCAGTATGGCTTACAGGACCTCTTGACATAATTGAGAAGTGATGAAATTTGCTTCAATTCAGTTCAGTAACAATTTACTGAGTATCTCTTGCCTGTCCTGCCCGACCAGGAGGGATGGGTAAGGACAGAAGGTGGGACCTTGGCACCAATGAGGCTACCGCGTTTCTTGACGGTATTGAGCTAATTACCTGTGAACTTTCTGCCCTGCTGTCAGTACGCTGGTCCACAAACACAGGAAGACCGCCTGCTTTGTGCAAGTGCCCGGGTGGCTGCTGACCCCAGTCGCATTCGCCCACGTGTTCTCACTGCAGCGTGGACTCTCCCGCCGTGCGCTCACGCTCCGCCCTCACGCGCCTCTCTGGCCTCCTTCCTGTCTCATGCGCGGGAGGCTCACGCGCACGAGTGACATGCAGGCAAGTGCGTGGATCCTTCGTGTCCTTTCACCTGTCTTCCTTCTCACCGCCTGTCACCACCTGCTGCTAGCCGAGGGCTCTGTATTTGCGTGCCTTTGACCATGGGGTAAATGTTTGTGAACATCAAGATGAGCAATGTCTATGTTTCAACAAATGGGGAGAGCTAATTAACTTAGAGCCACACAGCTGCAAATAAAATCACGACGCCACTGAAGAATCGGTGGTGGAAATACAGCACGTGTGCGCACGCGCTCTGTGTATACACATGTATATACACATAATATACTTTAATACAGCACTATATATAGCTATATAATATATTTAGCTACATATGATCTGCATTATTATAATATACTATATTGTAATAATATATGTAATAGCAATGCACAGTATGTAGTAGCTGTAACAATATAATTGCATAATACATATTATCATAATACCTAGAAGGAGAACGTATGTGTTGTGGGAAGCATGGAGCCAAGGTACTTTAAATTCATGGTTTCGTAAGTGGGGACAGACAGCCAAGGGAGGATGCAGTCCCAACATAAGCTCCTTTATTTTCCTGGAAATTTTGAGAACCTTAAAAAATATCTAAAACCAAATGAGCACATTACATATTAGAATACAACTTTTCTAAATGTCTAAAGCTGATAATAGGAGACTTTAAATTAATTTAGTGTTAATAAGAGGTTACTTGGGCATCTCTTAGTTTCTTAGGACCCCTGACCGTTGATGTTTCTTGAATGGCTAGTGGATAAACAGGCCAATAAAATGACCGACAGTGTCCCCTGGGGTCCTCTGGGGCCCCCAGAAATCCAGGCCCTAGAGTTCAGTTGGAGAAAAACGGCAAGGCAGCATGCGATGTGTAATACCACGATTCCTCTGTCTTTTTTAATTTCAGCTCATTACACACTAATCTTATGAGCTAATGTCCAGTTTTAGAGGATGCTAACATTTCTTTGAACTGATTTAGGTACATTTTAAAAATTAAAACATAACTCACATACACAAGAGCACACGAATCGTACATATAGAGCTTGCTAACTCTTCGCAGTGTAAATTTATTGTGTAACCACATCGAATAGCAGGGCATTACGGGGCCCCCTTTGCCTTCACGCCCTCACCGGCCCCTGGAGGAAATCGCGGCCCTGACCTCTGGTCTGGGTCCCCAGGTCTCTGTGTGTGCAGGTGACTTTTCCATAAACAGAAATCAGCCAAGGTGCACATGAGGTTGGTGAGGTGCATGGAGGAAGCCAGGTGAGATTCATTTATCAAAAAGAGGTTGCCTCCAAAATAAGCACAGAAATAGCTGTGTAACGTTCTACCATCAGCAGCATACTTCTTCACAACTGACGGGAAACACGAGGACCAAGGAGCCCTCTCCCTCACGTGTCTGATTGCAGCAGACTACTAGGATCACCAGGAACGAGTCAGTCAAGGTGTCACCACATCACCACAGCACAGCCACTGTGTCTGAGCTGGACGGACAGCGGGAGGCCTTTCTGACCTGCTGGGACGTGGGAAGTCCACCTGTGATGCCTGCTCCTGCTCAGCAAAGATAAGGGGTAGGTTGGTGCTGCCATTTCACCCTTCCAAGTTCATTACCTTTTACGGTTTATTGTCTTATACGGCTTATGTTCTTATGCGTACTTCAAGGAGATTGGTCTTGAAGTTTACCTTAACTACTGCTTCTTCGTGGTTTCTATTTGGTGAGTTTGCTCCTAAGTGAAAGGTGCTAAACTCCTGAAAAATAGGCCCCAAATACCAACTTGAACCCCTTGATAATTAATTGTTTATCTCTTGTATGATGTTGTTCAGCTCTCCAAGCAAGGCTGTTTCAGAGCTTAAGCTTCTTCTGGTCTGGAAGTGGCTGTACTTAAGATGAGGCCGTGTTTCTCCAAAATGCTCGTGTTGATAATATCTACCCACAGATACACAGAGTTCACAGCGAGTTATCTCGGTATTTGCCAACTCGGCATTATGTTTTTCCTTTCGAGTGCAAGTCACATATTTGGGACTTCCACCGAGATGACCAACCTGCTGGACAGACTTAGTCCAATCCTTTTTTACCTTGAAAGGATTAATCTTGGTGCAGGGGAGAGCTGTTATGGTGCTCAAGAATAAGAGAGACCAATAAGTTCAGGTTGGTCCCAAATGTCTGCGAAAGCCTAGAGATAGTTCATAGATGTGAATGATGAAGCCATTCGTATTGTGTGATTTCATTCTTTCTTTCTTGTTTGCATTCCTCAGCATAAATCTCCAGTCAGTGTATATTGATTATCTATGTATATTAATTACAGACGATGGCAAGTTAATAGGGTCTCTCATAATTTTCAGGATATTCATAAATCTTTGTGGAACTGCTGGCTCAAGATTTCCCAAGGTACTAGTTTTACTTCTTGCAGATTATATAGGTATTTTCCTGCCAGCACAAACATTGCATGTCTGTGCATTTGTGGCTTGCTTCTGAGGCTTAAGGAAAAGGAAGCAATTGAATGCTGGAACAAAACATTATGTAATATGGAGAAATTGTAAAACGTAAGTCAGCATCTTTATGTCTTTATTGGTTCAGGTGGAATTGTATGAAAACGTACTATGCCACATCTTATCAAGAACCCACTGAACTCAGAATTAGAATTCTTAAAATGCTCTCAATATTAGTCAGGTATGTTTTATGAAACATCATGGTTGCTCCAGGGGACTGCTACTTGAGCATCTCTTATCTTTTATTGCCCCGATATGGATCTATGACTTCTGAATCATTTAAAAATTCTTTTGAACTTATAAATAAATCCTCACCCTGAAATACTTCTGCTTGAAGAGCAGGTAGTTGCACATGTTAACCAATAACATTCTCAAGCTAAGCAAATGATACATTCTTCCTTTCTGAAATCATTTTCTTTGACCTTCTGTTTTATAATTCTAGTCTCTGACCATGTAGTGAAATTGTTTTTCTCTCTCTCTCTCTCTCTTCTCTCCTCTCCCTCTCCCTCTCTCTCCAGACTACTAGCATCAGAAAGAATGGAATAGACAATAGTTAATTTATTTCGGGCTTGTGATTTCATTAAAATGGAGACATCCATATTGCTCATCTTCAAAACTCTTTTCATGGACATTTTCTCCATGTGCCTCATTGTATCATGATGTAGTGAGAGAGTGTCCCTTCTCTTGACCATAATGAATTGAGAAAATCAAACTTACGCTGATCTGTGAAGGTGCCAGAGGTCCACTCATTGGGGCGATGAGGGGATGATACAGGGAATCCAGTGAATAGCTGCTTTTTCAGTGTCAGAAGTGATTATGCCCATAATCAGATTGTGTGTGTGTTCGATGTTTTATTAAGCCAACACATGTAACACTGACTATATGCCTGACACAGGCCTCGGCTCTTTCAAATATTGTGTTCATCTTCATATTTTGTCATCATTGCTTTGTGCAAGATGAACTGGGCACAGAATGGCTAAGTAGCTGTTCAAGGTCACACAGCTACTAGTGTTGGGGAGCATTGGAACCCAGTAGGGACCCCAGAATGCACGAGTGTCACCACTGTGCTAATTCCCCAGCCTATCTTTCCTAACACAGTGATCATCTCAACGAGATCAGTGGACTTCATAATAGGCATAGAGAAAGAATTTCAAAGTAGTTCTCAATTTTTCAAAGTGCTTTCAGTGCTTTTCTGCAGGTACTGAAAGTAAGAAAAATGAAACTGATGAAATTATGTTGATTGCATTAATGTCATTCCCTCAATGCTGGTCTCCAATAATAGAAAAAAGCCATAACTAATACCGACTAGACGTGGAAAGACACGAGCCGACCAGAATTCATTATTTGATAGGCTTCATCTGTACCCAGGATTCTTTTTCTTAAAAAAAAAAAAAGGCTATCTCTTCTCTTCCTTTGTGATGGAATCAATAGAAATGTATATTGGAATAGTGACATATATCACTTCATTTTTTTTCCCCTGATAAAAGATTCTTCTGAAGGTAGAGCTACCAGAGTGTTATGATTTCTCTCACCAGTTTGCTCAGATATCACCGATTTACTAGTCAGTATAAATAGCACAGTTTCGATGATTAAATGTAAGTTTTGAAATAATGATAAGATGGAAACGCTGGAGTGATGCTCATTTGCTCTTTCTGGGTTGAGAATTGGTACCTGGTTGGAGGACAGTTGTATTAAGGACAAATGGAAAATGGGACATGGGACCACAGCCTACCTTCCAGTGCCAGGTTAGGGTTTTCCCTGTTGTTGCCCATCTTAGTGTTTTTAAAGCTCTGTTCTAAGTATGCTACAGTCAACTGGGGCTGTCAGACAAGGTATCACGGACTGGGTGGCTTATAAACAGTAGAAATTTATTTCTCATGATTCTAGAGGCTAGAAGTCTGAGAAAAAGGTGCTACCATGGTCAAGTTCTGGTGAGGGCTCTCTTCCTGGTTGTAGATAGCCGCCATCTTGTCATATCCTCACAAGGCAGAGAGAAAGAGAGAGAGAGAGAGAGAGAGAGAGAGAGACATAGAGATAGAGAGAAACACAGGAACTCAAAGCAGAATTCTCCCGAGAATTTTTTCAACTTCTCCCCAGTGCATATTCACGCATTCACAGCATATTGTATGTGAAATAAATCACATTAAAAAAACCATCATTCACGGTATTAGTCATGTACCTAAAATGTGGATATATGCCCCCAAAATTAACTAGAAGAATGCCCAGTAAAAATAGCAGTAGTCATTATCTTTGGTGAGGGGGATGGGCAGTGATTTTTCTGATAACTTCTATTTTCATCTTGGTACTTTCTGATTTTTATTTGGATTTTTATAATGAATATGTGTCACTTCTATACAACTAATGCAACTTCTAAAAATGGAGCAATTTATAAAGACTGCATTTCTTGGTTTTAGAATTTTTATTTAGAACAATATTTTTTTCTGATCATAATTTGGGAAAAGTAATCAGCAGGCTGTTCTGGACATTCTTAGCTGGAAATAATAAAACCTTATAATTTGGGTACTTGAGAACTATTGTCAGGACTTACTAATGATCAGGACGAAACATGAAACCAGTCTTATTGACCTTAAATATCTAGAGGGCTGGAATGAAACCTAATCTATTTCTTAAATCATGAGATTGATGGTCTTATGGGAATATTTTGTCTGTGGACCCTAAGCCCAACATTTCTGATAATTTATTTTTAAAAATTAGCATGTAAATATACTGTCAAGTGTTCTTTTATCTTTTGTTTTATTTTTTTGGTCAATAGCCCACTCATCTTTATATATTTCCACTCTGTCATGAGTACAGGTGTGTTCTAAATTTAGATGACATCTTTGAAAAATTCTAATCACAATGGGAAATAACCAACATTCACAAAAGTGACTCTTCTGCTGATATTTGGGCCAAAATTATTGGTAAAAACTACAGTGTCTTAAGTTACACCACTTTGTATTTCGGCAGGTTTACCCTCACCTGCATTTTGTAAGAAAACAATGACTTGGGAGGGAGGCAGGTCCGGTGTTCATTCGGTCTCATCACCTCCCATTCCTCTCACGTTGGGCACCCAGGCTTTAATCTCATTTGGGCCTGCCTGTAAACTGTTGATAATAACACTATTTTAAGATTGATGATAATGTATATATTTTGTCTGCAACAGTGTATATGATCAATAAATAGTAGCTATTATTTCTGCAAAAAATCAAACTGATGATGGGATATTAGATTAAAAATCTAGGGACAAGAATTGAGTAAACAGCTCCTTTTTAGACCATGAAGAAAATGTCAGTTAGGGCACAAACACCCATCTTCTCCACTGATGACATTCTGGCCTTCTGGGTTCTTTATGCAGGGAAAATGTACAAGGGGGACCCTCCCAAAGAATGATCTTCTGGAGGGTGGGTCCCTTGTAGTACTGGCTTCTCCTGCTAAGTGAGTGTTCCAGAAACCCATCTGCATCTGTGTACCAGCTGGTGCTGTTGTGAGAGGCTGCGTTCACATTTAGTCCCTTTTTTTTTTTTTTTTTTTTTTGAGATTCTTTCAATGTGTTTGCCCATTTCATGATGGGTGATGTACCTGAACGACGTGCAGCATGACGATGCACCTGCCCACACCACGCTGAGTGTTCAGCAGTTTTTGACCCAAACCAGCATGACCCCCGTGCCCCAACCTATTCACCTGATCTCACCCTGAATGACATTTTCTGGGGAGATTTCCCCAATTTAAAAAAAGTCCTCAAGGGAAACATTTTGCAGATGTGGAAAAGATGAAACAAAAAAAATGGCAGGAGCACTAAAAGTCAACAGAACTGATGAGTTCAAACACCGTTTTAAGCAGTGGCAAACACATCTCAATAGATGTATTGCATCCAACACAGAGTGCTTTGAAGGTGGGTGAAGTTTAAACAGGTAAGACTAAATACACGATTTTATATAAATACATTTCGGGGTTTTTTAGGTCCTCCCCTCATATGCTCATGGCTATCTGTCCAGGTAAGAATGACTTTACTCATGGAGATCGCCTCTCACTGGGGGTCTACTTAATGGTCTTCATAAGAATTCTGGTACGATCTTAAGATAAATGAAGAACCAAGTTATAACAATATTGGATCCTTCTTTTCGTAGAAGTTCCCCAGCAGCCCCACCCAAAAGAGCAACTCTCCCATGCAACCCTAACACATACCCAGTCACGAAGCCAAGTGACATAAAGGCTGACACTGACTATATGCTGCGCTTCTATGTTTTCTACTTACTTAGCTTATAGTTCCAGCATAACTTTGTGGAAGATACGTAGGAGCTGGGGTCCTGTCTGCCATTTGATTCCAGGTCTTCCCAAAAGCCTGAACAAAGAGAAGCTAAGTGAACAACGCATGTCTTTAGTTGAATTCAGTAGATCAACCCATTAACAAAAATGTTACACCTTTCACATTTTTTTAAATACCACACGGATATGAGGAGTTATAAAAATGTGAAGGGTTTGGTTAGTTAGTTAATTTATCTGCTTTATTCTTCTCAAGGTGGAACATCTGTAAAAGTCTCAAAATGGACGAACACGAGGAGGAGAAACTAGCAAGCTCGGGGCAGGCGCGCGGGAAGGATGCCCAGAGGTCTGCTCAGGTCAGTGCGCGGTGAACTCCTTGGGAACGGCTGGCCTTGCGCCAATATCGAACGAATTGAAATCTTAAATTGTAAGGAAGTTCCACTAATAAGTGAAATACTATTTCAGCAGTGCTTTTGTGCTTCAGGCGATCTGAGCATTTCTGAGACATCACCGGGTACAGAAATGTTGAGAAAAACAGAAAGGCTTTATGTCATCAGCAAGGACCTAAGGTGGGCATTGTTACATGTCGTAGGGATCAGTGGCTCACTGAGATCATCTCCTGGATGGCACAACTGTGCTGATGGGGACTGACCTGGCCGGGGGAGGATGCCATCCCCTAGCAACACCTTTCTTTGACAAGGAGCTTTTCAACATGGCCATGCACTCCATCTTCAAACAGGCCTGCGCCCTCCCCTGTGGCCTGGTCCCCACAGGGTTAGATTCTAAAGCAGCCCATGACCACCCTCTCACAAGCTCTGGGCCCTCCAGCCCCGGGGACACCCCGAGATCACAGAAGCACCTCACTCCCCACGTGACGCATCCACCTCTCGTCACAACCCTGTCCTAGGGGGACGCAGCGTTCACAGAAAAGGCTTCCCTCAGCTTCCACCCACCGGAGGCTGCAGGCCTATTTCGTAACATTAATTCTCTCCCTCGCCCACGGCCACATCAATTCAGGAGTTGATAAACTATTTCGGGGATCCGATTTATCAGGCCTGACAGTGCTGCACGCTGAGACACACAGCCCTGCCTCAGCTGGGCGCTCGCCTCGGCCTCTATTTATCATTATTTAATTCAAGGGCCTAAAACCCTCTGACGTTATTAATAGTAAGATGAATCACTGGAAAACTACAGAATCTGTGACCAACGAGGCTGAAATAATCCATTTTGGCGGAAAGGTCTGTGCGGAATTGCATCCCCGGTGCCTGGCCCCTCGCCGCCGCTCCGTGGGCTCCGGGGAGGTGGAGGTGCCCGAGCGTGAAGTCCCCGCACCGGGAGGGACTTCGATGGCCATTTCCTTCCCGACTGCTCACATCGGAGCCCGGGGGCCGGGGGCGCGGGGACGGGTTCGTCCGCCTGGCCT
Organism: Lyroderma lyra; assembly: GCA_004026885.1. Taxonomy (NCBI): domain Eukaryota; kingdom Metazoa; phylum Chordata; class Mammalia; order Chiroptera; family Megadermatidae; genus Lyroderma; species Lyroderma lyra. The sequence goes on from PVJL010004538.1 coordinate 106,983, forward strand.
GTCGCTCCATGCCCCGCGTGCTCGTGGGAGCCGTTTCGCACTTGATTAACTCGCGCTTGTTCGGCCTTGAACTGGACCCGGCCGTCTCTTGGTTGGTTAGCAGACGGCGTTTCTTAACCACTTCGGGCGCCCCTTTGCACGTGCTCCGCGCCTATCCCGACGCCCCACTGTGGCTGTATGCTCTCACTACGGCATACTCCTGCTTTCCTTTAATTAAAACAACAACAACAACAACAACATTTGAAAAGAAACCATTAGACAACACACACACACACACACACACACACACACACACGAGAATAAATGTGCTCACCTTTCGCTCTGAGATTTTCTCTGGGCCAAGGTTGATGGTCTTCCGCACGGCCACGGAGTGACCAGGACAATCGCCAGATCCCGCAGGTGACCACATTTGTCTCCGAAGACTGGCAGGGAAACCTTCCTCACAGCAAAGTCTTGTGAAGTGCTTTCTAAACATTGTCACTTTATAGGTGACCCCAGCACGACTGAGCAGGGTTACAGTGAAATCCCCTCCTCCTCAATATTTGATGGGAAAGTGCCTGACTTTGCTCAGCACACGCTCCCAGAAACACCAGATTAGTCACATGTCTTGGCAGTACCTGCGCCTGACGGCGCCGACGTGAGCCCACGCCTCGGGTTCCGTCTCCAGAGCAGAGGGACAGTCGGAACGGCACGCCTTACCGAGCAGCGTCCGCCCACGGCGGCCCTCCGCCCAACGTGCTGTGAGCTCAGACTCACGTCCCCGCGAACGTTCACTGGCGGCAGCCACGTGCCGGGCACAGCGCTTCCTCCGTATGGTTGTAGGAAGCCAGTCTCGGCCCCTCCAGACGGAGCCATCTGGACACGTGACACTGCCACCCCCACGACCTTACTCTTGGGCCCCAGCTGCTCAACATTGGTCTTAAGGCCCCCCGGGCCCTTCGGCAAAGACGACAGCGTGGAAGTGTTCGGCTGTGAGCACGTACGTTCTTGCTTTCCCTAACGGTCCGTACGGAAGGGGTCTGGGGGGCACAGAAAGGCGATGTTGGAGAGGAGGGAGACATGAAGGAGCTCGTGTGTTTCCCGGTATGGTCCCTGCCTTGGCCGTCTGGGGAAGCATGTCCTATGCGCTGCTTCATGCCCTTTACACCCCTGTGTGAGGAGTGGCCCTGGGTTGCTTGATAAAGAATTGGCCATGGGGACTTCTGGCTTCTGCTGCAGCCTACAAGGGGCTTAACAGTCACCCCTGCATCCTGACACAAGAAAACAAGGAAAAAGCTAAGCAAACTAAGAGTGAAAAACTCTTCAGAGATTCAGCGAAGAATGGGGAACCCCGGGCACGCCGCTGCCCCCAGCATTGCAGAGACTCGCAGGGGGACGTGGAGCCTCACAGCTTAACACGCGCTGAAGTGCACAGACCGACAATGAGCTGCCCAGGGCCCTGTTCCCACTTCCTGTCCCCCATGACCAGCTTTCGGCAGGAAGTGACCAGACACGCTGGTCGGCGCTGGCAGGGCACCAGGGTGAGCAGGGCCGGGGACTGGGGAGCCCGGCAACACGCCGAGGGCCACGCCAGAAACACCGCGCTCCGTGTGAGGACAGGCGGATGGCGCGAACCAAGCTGGAATGCTGAGAGTCGAAAGGAAATGCCGGAAAGCAAAAGCTGCCATGGCACAGGGAAGGATGGCTTCTCATGGGCTCATCCACACACAGAGCCAAGAAAAGGGCCAATTCCACCAAACATCTGTGGTCATCAGTGGCGTTATCTGAGCGACAGTCCCCTCTGGCCTGCGTCTTCATGGACCGAAGACCGAGTCCATCACGTTTCTCTCCACGTTGCCATGGAGGTGGAGGCACCAAGCTGAGCGGGAGCCTCAGGAAGGGGGACTCTCAGGGCGAACCCCTCCGGAGCATCTCCAGGGGAGACAAGAGGAGCCGTGCCCCACCGGGCTCGAAGGAACGGGTGAAGCCCCCTTTTAGAGGGGGTTGTGGCGAGGGCGGGGGCAGACAGTCCGCCTGCAGAGGAGCTGTGGCTGCAGCAAAAGCCCACCAGGTCTGACGACACAGGTCTCCCAGCGGGTGAGCTTGCTGCGAGAAGCTAGAGGCAGCGGTCGTGTCGTTCGACATGCACTAGAGACACCCAACGAACCGAGACTCCTTAGGGGAACCCTGGGGGAGGTGATCACTGTACCCTCCCTTGTCACCCTCTCCAGCACCTAGGACACGTGCAAAGGGCCCACTCAGGAAGCAGGTGGCTTCCTGGTCTCTGGTGTTGGCTGTCGGCGACACAGAGCGAGTTTGTTGTCCTGAGTCCCCAAAATAGAACCCCTTGGCCCCGCTCCTTCGGTCTGCAATGGAGGGCCAGCCCGTACTTGGTTCCCAGGTCTTGTCCGGACGCTCGAACACAACTCCCCGTACAACACAGGTGGCACTGGGCCTTCCCAAAAGCTGGAAACGTCCTAATTGGGAGATGTGCTGGGTTCTGAAGATTTCAGGCAAAGGCTGGTGGGCCGAAGTTCTTCTTGGCACTGGAGCACGGTGCTGGCACTTGTGTGACTTCGGTGAGGGCCACCCTACCTCGGGCCTACGTCAGCAGCGACAGACAGCACTGCCTCCCACGTGCCTCTGGGGGACAGGTGGGGCTCCCGGAAACACCTCATGTTTTTTCTTTCCTCTGTGACTGTTTTGGTCATTCTTCCGTCGGCTGCAAAGCGCTAATCACGGCGGGGCTGACTCGTGAGCATCGTAGTCTCTGCCCTCCCCTGTGGTCACCTTCTTGGAGAGGCCTTTCCAGAACAATGGATCTGAACTGCCCATGCTCATTCGGACAGTCCATTGCTGGTTGACTTGTCTAATCAGTTAATGTCTGTCTCCTGTCACTGAAAAGTAAACGTGTTGGAAGGAAGGCGTCAGACTGACTTGTTGGCCACTGTTGTGTGCGGGGCCCAGAACGCCCCTGGGAGCAAAGGCACGCCTCCGTTACTGCTCCTCGGCTGCAGTAACAGGCCCTGAGATGAGACACGCAAACCTGCACCAGCCAGGGGCTCACGATCTCCAGAAACCTCTCCTACACATTCATTAGTTTGTACTCCCTGACACTGTACATTATTAAATCACAAGGAACCCTGCCTCTGACGCACCTTCCATCTTCAAAACTCTTACACTGTCCCATGACAAATGACAGACACCGTGCCACTCACCTACAGCTCCCCTCTGACCTCATCAAAACGTTTAAAGGTCCAAGCATAATCTGTGCGACTCGACGCTGACCAGACGTTCTCAGGGGGTTGTGCGTGTCCTTAGTAGGTTTCAGAGGAAGATGGTCTGCAGTAATTGTTCTTAGGAATAAGAGGGTTGGAAAGAAGCTAGACTTGTAGAAAATGCCTTGTCTTAATGCTATAACTTTTTTTTCTTTATCTTAAGCATTGGACCTTCGCAGAGAGCAAGTTCAGTCTCTAAAACAATGGCACAGCATAATCTACATGCCGTATTTCTGTCAGATGCTAGAGAGGGTTGCCAAGTGCTGGGCCCTGGAGGCCAGCCAGTCTGAATGAATCTAGATGGTCTTTGGTGTGAAAAACTTTTGCTGAAGTCAGCCTCTGTTTAAGACAAATAACTCTCTCTCTCTCTCCTTGGCATCATCTTGAGAAAGAGCAAAGCAAAATGGAAAATAGATCTGAAAACCCTCCCGTTGACTCAGTCCTTGACTAGAAGGACCAACTGATTTAGAATAACTGACAATTTTGCTTGTTTGCTGGTAGCCCGACCTCTAGATTAGAAACTCATTTAATTGAATATTTTTTTGCCATTAAAGAAATTTGAAAAAGATAAAAACTATGGAGGAGGAGTCAATAATATCGGATGCAATGCCATCGCTGAAGCAACTCTTAAATACCCTTAGGTCTTAATGCAAGGCACCCAGTTGGGGATGGGGAGTTTGCACAATCATGCTCATCAGAATATCTCATATCTAATTTGTCCCATTTTTCCACATAATGTTATGGCATAAGCATTTTCCATGTTATTTTAAACCCTTCCTGCTTGGCAATAATAGGCACTCGGTAGATGGTTGTGGCATAAATGAATTTAATGGCTTCAGAACAGGTCACGAAGCTACTATGCATAATTTAGTGTGAACTCATCCTCGGTTAAAAGACTTGCTTTCTTTTTCCTTGGTTCTTTCATCTGTATTGATGTTTATTTCTCTTAAAGCATATTTTCAGAATGAAATCATTAGTCCAAGCGAATGACAAGAGATATAGGTGGGACTTTGCATCCCTATGTATATCTCTGTCTAGTTCTCAATATGTGTGACAAGCACTCAACACAGGTTGTAAACAGGTTCAGGCATAAGAAAGAGAAACTTTGAGGGTGGACTTTACATAAGAAAATCCCACAATACTTGACTGTGGCTAAGAGAGTAGACCTTAAATGTTCTCACCACAAAAGCAAAACGATCAATATGAGACAGAGTGACGGCGTTAGCTAATACTATGATGATAATCATTTTGCAGTTTATAAATGTATCAAATCAACACACTGCACACGTTAAAATTACACAACATTACTCTTCAAGTATATATAAAGCTGGGGAAAAATCCCTCAGAATCTCGTCTCCATCAGATACCACTTGACACTATCTAGACAGCCTGGAAATTTTCAATAATTCCATCCCAAGCAGAATCTTTTTCATTTCTTGACAACACTACCCTGTCAGCACAGTGCTGCTATCGCTCGCTGAGACATGGGGCTAAGCCAGGACTCCCCGTGGGGACCAGACATAACCTGCTTGGCTCATCCTCCTCAAGATTCCTGTGAATTGTGGGAGTCACGCAAGAGACAGGCCCACCTTGCAGTACAGCCGTGGATGCACCAGCAACACAGCTTAAGCAGTTACAGACTATGCGCCCACCTAGAAGGAAGGCTAGAGAAATGAGTGGGTCAGCGGCCACCGACCCACCCGTGGGACGCACCGACCCACCATGGGACGCACACACGCGGGAGCCCAGGTGCACACCAGCCCTCCCTTTCTGTCACCACAGCCCTAAGTCCTTCCCAGATGTGGGGACACACTGTTCTCACGCCAGCTGTCCCACGCGTGCCCACACACACATGCACACACAGGCAGACTCCCTCCTTGCACCTGCCCCACCCGAGGACTCCTGCCCACTTAGGTCCGTGTGGAATTCCAGGGGACTCAGTTTTCCGGCTAAGGGACCCCTCCTTGCCCTTCCTCCGAGTCCGCAGACCTCCGCCATCTGTCGCTTTGATGTGGGCAGTTAATGACACGATGTTGAATTCTCACACCAACCGCCTGCATGCGCCGTATCACGCCAGCCAGGCCGTGATCCCCAGGAGGGGAGAGCTGCCCGGCGTGCCTTACTCGCCCGCGGCCAGGAGCGAAGAGTCGTCTCCCCCAGAAGACAAACGGCTGCGGCGGTGTTTGGTTTTGTTTTTGTGTTTTTCCTGCCAAAGACACAGTCTGGTGGGAGGGAGCTTTTCCCTCCGCAAAACTAACCCTCTGGATGCCCCGCCCTCCTTCCCTCCTGGGGTACACCTCGGCCCCTCTGTGGCTGGAAACCAGATGACAGCAGGAGACAAAGTCTGGGCTCCGCTCCTTTGGGACGTGAGGCTTCGGAGCGGATCCCAGGGCCATGCGGTTAGTGCAGCCCGTTTCCTACGACTTCGTAGACGAGGCTTCCTGACGAGGTGGACTACGCACTGCCCGCCTGGAGAACGGCCCACGTGCTTCCACTGCTTTCTCAGAATAAAAAGGATGCTTGGCCCTGCGTCTGCCTCACTCCTTCCACTGTCTCTCCTTTGGTTCTAAATTCAGGTGGAGAAAACGGGGGTGCTGTTCATTGGACCCCTTGGCTTCCGTGATGTACCAGGCCCAAGCGGCTCTTTGCATACCTTTGATGTCAACACGACTTTCTGAGGCCCGGTTGGCCGTCCTGGACCCTCCAACACCCAAGCTCCCAGGGCAGGCAGCAGCACAGCAGCCCTCGGCCGCACGGAGGCCCCACCTCAGGTCCCGTGGGGGACCAATGGGAGCCCGAGGCTGCTCCAGAAGCTACTGGAAAACCCTTGAGGAATTCTTGGAATGCTGAGGTTAGGACTTCCTTCCCAGGCCAGGGAGGGGGACTTCTCCAGCCATCACTGCTGCCCTCGCTCTTGAGAGGGGCGTCATCAGGTGCTTCTGCCTCACTCCCAAGCTCTGTCCTGCACCCGAGGAGCCTAACATTCGGGGAAGGCCAAGCAATGTTCAAGGCAGCCAACCCATTCTGGAAGCAAATGCTGATTAAATGCACGATTGGAGGAATAGATCCCCGCAGCTGGCCACGTGCCTGCCCTCCCAGCCCCTAGGGGAAAAGGCACAAGGCGGACAAGAAAACTGAGTCGCCGACAACGGCGAAACTCGGGCCCCCTCAGTGCACGGTGGTCCCTACCTGCGTTTCCCTCAGTGAAGGAGTGTTCCACGTTCCAGAGAGGAAATTCTAGAAACGTCTCGAAGAGGAGGGCCGATAACCTCAAAGAAAGGCGTGCAGGACACGTACGACGATGGTCACGTTTAACCTTGGCCGTCGCTGCTATCACGCACGCTTGGCTTCTCGTGGCCCGAGGGAAGCGCGCATGGGTGTGATGAGGCCTGAGGAGGGCCACGGAGGCCGCTCTTTTCCTATGTCCCTAAAATGATTTATGTAATCCACCTTTTAGAAATATTATAAAGAGGCATTTCCATGACAAACTGGTTAGCCTGCCATGGCGACTCATACATTTCCATGAAGCATGTTTCTCTTCTTTAAAAAAACAAACATGTGCACGAGAACAACGAACATTTACGTGATTTCTACTTCCCATTTATGCCATTTTCACTTACTACCTTTATTCTGAAATGTAATCGTCTGATCTCACACACACACACACACACACACACACACACCCCAACAATTTATGGTAACGCCATTTGGTAACATCAAGCTTCCTGCGTGTGGAAACCACCAAGCTTCTGTTCAGAAAGGTCGTGTCCAGATGCTTTATATCATCGGATTTTTAAAAAATAAAATGATTTACAGAAAACTTGTCGAGATCGCATTCCCATGTGTCTCATACAGTTTTCCCTGTAATTGACATTTCACACAATTAATGAACCCATATTGATACTTGGTTTTTAATAAATGTCCATAGTTTATTCAGACTTTTAAAGATTTGACCTAGTGTTTTTTTCCTGCTCTAGCGTTGAATCATCCAGATCTCTTCAGGGTCCTCTTGAGAGTTTTCTTCTTCCTGACACGTTTGACAGTTTTCACTGGTCAGGTATGTTGGGGTTGGCCTGATGTCTCCATCACGATTAGACTGGGGTGACGGGTTTTGGGGGGGAGATGACAGAGCTACTCATTAGGATTTTCATATCAGTATTACTTACATTCATATCAGTTTTATTGATAGTATTGTGAGTGAGTGATGAATGGTATCCAATATTACAGAGACTTCTGTAAAATAAGGACAGGTTGACACCCAAAGCAGATTCGCCATTAGGAGACTATTGGTCACCGTCACCAGGACAGCTATCAGAGTTGTGGGGACAAGTCATGCTGCAGTGGGGGTGAGTGCTTTGCAACCCAGATTGCAAATATTTTGAGAAGCTTGGGAAGAAAGAGTGGTTAAGAAGTTGTGGAGAGAAGGATTTCCGGCCAAGGTGGCGGGGTAGGCCCACATCGGTTACACCTGAACTGCAGAACAGCTGGGGAGGTCGGCATCCCAGCTTCCGCCTGGCTGGCCTCATCATTTGCTGGCTGCGGGGCACAGTAGGCTAGCCCACAAGAGAAACAAAACCAACGACACGTTGTCCACAACTACAGAACATGAAATCAACTACGATAGTCTCCCCTTATCTGCAATTGTGCTTTCTGCGGTGTCAGTGACCCCACCATCAACCAGTCTGAAAATGTTAAATGGAAAATTCCAGAGATAAACAATTCCTAAGTTTTAAATCGTGCGCCGGTCTGAGTGACACGACGAAATCTCACGCCGTCCTGCTGCGTCCCGCCTAGGACATGAATCACCCCTTTGTCCAGCATCTTCACCTCACTCCATGTCACCATGTCACCACGTCCACGTGTGTCATCGCACATCATCACAAGAAGGGTGAGTGCAGCACGGTAAGAGACTGACAGAGAAAGACCTCATTCCCATAACTTCATTACAGTGCACTGTTATGACTGTTCTGTTCTATTAGTGATCACTGTTGTTAATCTCTTACTGCGCCTAATTTATAAATTAAACCTTACCTCGGTGTGTAGGTACGGGACAGAGCGTGTGGACGTAGGGTTCTACGCTATCCACGATTTCAGGCGTCCCCCCTGGGGGGCCTCGGACCGTGTCTCCCACAGATGAGGAGAGACGGCTGCACATGGTTTTCTTACCTAGATACGCTACTTAGGATAGAAAATCAAGGGGACGTCAACACTCTGCTTGTCAATTGATGTAGATTTTCCCGATCTCTGAGAGGAGGGCCTGAGTGCAGGTGCCACCGTGGGGGAGGATGGCGCAGCCTGGCTTGAAGGCTCTGCCCGTGCTGAGTGCTCTAACGCAGCGAGCAGCGTTTTGCATTCTCAATGTGGGGCATGGGGTCGGGTACCAGCAGGTAACCCGGGGCTTAGGGCTACACAGCAACTCTCTGTCTTCCTGGTGATGGGAGAGGCCTCTAAATTGGGAGTGATCTTGCGTAGCCCGTGGGCTCCATGTGTGGTCCGGCCGGGTGTGGCCACGATCCAGGGCTGTTAAATGTAATGGACGTGCCGTCTTGGGAGCAGAGAACCAGCGGGGACGCGCGGATGTGGAAGGTCGCTTTGTGAACACACCTAGAGCACCCATGGCAGAGGAGGGGGGGACAGCAACCACAAGGCTTTCCAAGGTAGGAGGAGAAAGCTGTCCACTCGCTCCAACGAAAGGAACAACCCACGTGCTTCCAGCCTCGTGGAATGGATATCAAAGACGTCTGAGACACCCCTTGTTGGGGAACTGGGGAAGCTAACCATTTAGAAGGAAATTAAGATGTATAGCTATAAAATGCCCACAGAGGCAGGAAAAAACCCCAACATTAGATGTAGGTAGGATTTATTACATGAGGGAATTAAGAAGCTCAGGACTGTCCTTTGGTCCCCAAGTATATCCACTGTGCTACGTAATAAAACCCAAACAGCATCTCATAGCCCAAAGGCCCCATGTGTGGAGCCATTGCCCCGTCTCTGATTAACCTCGCGGCCCTGGGCCTCCCACTCAGTGTGCTGCCGACAACTCAGTCTGCTCTTTTCCTCAGAGGCGCCCGGGTGCTCCCTGCCTCAGGACCTTTGCACAGGCTTCCCCGCACGTGCTGTCAGGGCTGTTTGCTCCCATTCTTCCAAGGGCTCACTTCTGCTTATCTTGAAAATACATCTTAAATTCATCTCCCAAGGGAGGTGTTTCTTGTCCTGCATTGCACTCTCACACCTTTCAGAGAACATACCACAACCTGCCATTATTTTATTCTGTTCACCTCCTTTTTTTGTTCTTAACTATAATGTGAAATGTAGAAGGCGATGGCTGGTGTGTGTGTGTGTGTGTGTGTGTGTGTGTGTGTGTTTTCATCTTTATAAAACTAAGACTGAGCCCAGTTCCTGGGACATAGTAGCCACTCAGTAAACAGCTGTTGAAGGAAATCTTTATTTTCACTTCATTTCTCTTACATGATTTTATACCATGACAGGTTTATTTGGCTGCAGAAACAAGATTTTAAAAGGCAAATATCACAAAGATGTTTGGATGCCTGTAGGACTTTATTGTGACTTTACTCAATCACATTATTTTTCTGTCAAAGACGAAAGTTGCTTTCATTAAAACTATAAGCGTAATTATGCATCTCCATAGTGTTCCCTCTCTCTTTCCGTAATTACATAAAATAATCCATGATATAAGATTAAAATTCCCCTTTTTTATATGCTACTCCTGAACTCTGACCCCAGTCTCATACTCCCTTCAAAAAACAGGCAACTTTTGTTAACAGTTTGCAATACGTACTTCGAAACAATTTTCTACCCATTCATAGCCTTCTATTGTGTCCTTGTATTACTGTCTGTTTTATTGATTTCTGCCCCTTCCTTTGTTGTTTCCTCTTCTCTTTCTTTGGGCTTATCCGCCTGCTCTTCGGGTGGATTCTGAGGTTGAGAGCTTACCCCACCAATTTCCTGCCTTTCTTCTTTTCAGCATCAGCATTTAAGGTTGAATCTCCCCGAAGTAGCTTCGGTAGCTTCCTATCATTTTTGATATTTTTTAACTGTCCATCAGCCCTAAGCGTTTCTCACTGACATTGTGATTTCTCTGTGAGTAGTGAAATATTGGTGTGTTTTAACAATTTTTAGTATTTGGGTTTGTTTTTAGATATTTTGTGACTCATCCCTAAATTGATTGTACTATAAGTTGGAGAATGCAATTTTTATAAAGAAGTATCTGCTCACCAACTCCTCCAAACTGATATCTCAGCCCAAGGGCTTCCCCTGACACAACCCCGTGTCCCCGGTGCCTGCTTGGGTGGGGTTATGGGCACACTGACATGACCTCGGGCACAACCACATCATGCATCTCCGCTCATGATGACTCCCTGTTCTCCCCACTTTCATCATCTTAATAAACGCTTCCGCCACCCCCAAGTCCCTCATGCCATACATGGGAGCATCTTTTCATGACATACCCATTTCCTTACCATGCTCATTGAAAGGCCCCCCATGTTTCTAACTTCAGAATATTTGCTTCAATGCACTGCTCTCACTTGGGGCAAAGCCACCACCATCTCTTTGTGCTACAGCTTCCCTTGGGCTTCCTTCCCATTCTGGGTCCGTGGCAGACTCTTTCCCCCTGAGGGCACGAAACTTGCTTCATCCTTTCTTTGAAATACTCTTCTGCTGCCTCCATCTTTAAAAAATATTTTTGTTGTTGTTTAATAAATTTGACAGAAGAATGTACAAGACAACATTGTGAAGTAAATATTCATCAGGATAAGAGCTGATACACCTCCGGTTTCCAAAGCATCCTGCTCTGCCGGCCTGGTGTACCCCCGTCTTAGGTGACAAGTCTCCTGAGATGAGTATTAATCATTCTCTTGATACCTTTATATTTTTAACACACACGTCCCTAAGCAATAGGTTGCCTAGTTTTGAACTTTATGAAATAGAATATACTGCATCATTCTTCTGAGACTCATGTCCTTGATGCAATCTTTTATTTTGGGGATGCGTCCATATTCATGTATGTAGTTGTAGTTCATTTATTTCCATCACTCTGTGCTGTTCTATCACATGGTTAGCCTATCATTTATTTGCTCATTCTGCTGTTAATGAATATTGATTGTTTCTTCCAGTATTTTTTTTTTTTTGTCTTTTTTGAACACTGCTGTTTATGAACATTTATGTGTATGTCTTCCAGGGTATCCTTTCTGGAATGAAACCTAAAATAATGCTCACCAAGAGAAACAAACGTAGATTAGTGTTCATAGCTGGAGCTGTCAGGGTGTGTGTGTGTGTGTGTGTGTGTGTGGTTGGTGGTGGTAAGTGATCACACAGAAAACAAATGCAGTGACAGTGTCACAGAAGGTCTTGTAGGTCATTCTAAGCAGTTGAGATTTTTAGCTTGGAGTCATCTAGCGCTCACCAAAGAGTACTAGGCCAGGCCTGTAGATCCAAGAGTCATTGATTTACACACAAACTTGATGTCACAGCTGTATCTCCCAGGGACAGCCCAGAGTGTTAAAGCCCACTCTACTGATAGGGATAGAGGGCATTCCTTCTGTTCCTCTTTTCCCCATCTTTTCGCAGACGAGAAGACTGGGCAAATATCTCTCACAAAACATTGGGTCCACCACACACTCAAAGTGTACCAACCCTGAGAATGGAAGAGTTAGTTTATATTTTCAACAGATCTTCTGCTCATAAATATGACTCTGAAAAACCACAATATTAATTCCAGCCACCCCATGCAGGAACCAAAATGTGTCTTGAAAGCATACAAATACATGTGGGGAGGCTTAAGACAAGCTTTAATAGTTATTATCTTTGATTTGTAAACTGCTATTTTGACTTGATAGTTAATGAGAATTGCTCACATCGTTAATTAGGATTATAACATTTCCTTTTGAAAGGCTACATATATTTCAGTGCGTGGGTGAACTCTCATTCATGTAACCAATTTCCCTATGTTAAACAATCTTCATAAGTAATTTTATAAGGTTGTTCTCAGTGTTTATAACACAAATCTCATAATTCATTTCTTATAGGTCTCTTGCTTTTACTGTAAGGAGGATTTCTAGAAGGGCAAATTTCTAGTCTGTGGCTTATAAACAGCAGACATTTGTTTCTCGCAGTCTGGAGGCTGGCAGACCAGGGTCAAGGCACCAGCAGGTTCAGCGTCTGGTGAGGACCCGCCTCCTGGTTCACAGACGGTGTCTTCTCCTGTGTCCTCACGTGGTGGGAGGCGCCAAGGGGCTCTCTGGGTCCCTTTTATGACACAGCTCATTATGAGGTTCCACCCTCATGACCTCATGACCTCCTCACAGCCCCACCTCCTAACTCCATCACACGGCGGGGTTAGTTAGGGCTTCAACATGGGAATTTTCAGTTCAGTCTGTACCATCGCACTGTCAGCAAATATTGACCACTTTCTCGTTTTGGGTCCGTCACTGGGGTAGGTGATGGCGAGACAAGACGGGGTGAAGTAGGAACACAGGAAAGGGGGAAATCAGACATTGAACCACATGCTTCCTGAGCGTGTGGCTGTGGAGTGTCGGGGACGGAGGGCGCAGGCAGGTATGGGCTCCTCTGAACAGGCGGGCCCCTGTCCCCCGGTCTGTGGGCGGCAGGAAGCAGAACAGTGGTCACTCCCCGCTATCCCCGAGACCCGGGGGCCAGGCGGGACCTGGAGAGCCCGGCCCACACGTGCTGGACCCAGGGTGCCCTCCGCCCAGTGGAGGAGGAGCCCGGAGGAAAGGGTACTGCCCGGTGGGCACGGCCAGGACCCGCAGAAGATGCCCCCGAGATAACTGCTGGCCTTGGTGGTATTCGGTGATATTCCCTGGGCTCCTTATGGATTTAAAAGAAAAACTGCAGAGTGAATTTTTTCCTACAACTCAGAAAGTATGTCACCTTTATAGAAAATTCTAGGGTGCAGCGGAAGTGGGAAGGAATAGAAATACGCTTTGAGAAATCTGACGGAAGGGGTCTGAAGCACGGGCACCGGAAATGACTTGCGTGGGTCTTTTTGAGATCTTTGTGGCTGGCTGGATCTTTTGAAAAGAATTTAAAACCTAGCGGTATGCTTTTGTCGCCCCCCCCACCCCCGAGATGACATGTCATAGAGATACTTTAAAATTATTTTTCCAGAAATAACTGGAATAAGGAAGTGGCTCTGCAAACGCCCCGTTCAGCTGTGCTTTGAGCGCCAATATGATCGTTAGCAGCTCTCTTATGAAGTTCAGACTGTTTGTTCTGGGTCCTCGTTTGAGGGAAAGGCTTAATCCACGTGTTGCCTGACTTTTTGGTCCTTCCTCTTACATCCAAGAGGCGACACAGAAAAGAAACAAGCAAAATCCTAATAGCAAAGGCTATTTTTAGTGCCCGAGGAAAACAAAAAAAGGAATAGGAGTGTCTGTCTCCCTAAACTTGGCAATGAAGTTTATCAGCAAGCCATGCTCGACGGAACCCTTTCGTACGGACTCCGCGACGCTGACGGTGTGTGCGTTGCAAACGGCCGTCTAAGAGGCATCACGCGCCCTTTCCGTGGGAGTGCGGACGGCTCGCTTGGGCTTCATGGAAGGCCCCTGCCCCGAAAAGGCGAAGATTATTATGATATAGAAACCGGTATCATTCGGCCCATTTCTATATCGTAAAACGGAGACGCCCAGGCTTGCACGCTTCCCTCCGCCCTCTTTCCCTCTGCGGACCAGGGCACCTTCCCACAATCCTTAAATCCACAGCATACTCCCATCGCCATAGAAACACCCGCTGTGTGGTGGTTTCGATCAGCTGCAGGCACCCTCTGGGGCTCCCGCCAGCCCAGCTCTGGCTGCAGGTCCTGCTGTGCAGGCCAGACGGGCCGAGCACACCTCCTCGCGTCCTGGCCCGCGCTCCTCAGGGCGAGACGCCTGCTTTGCTGTAGGAGCAAGTGCTTAATCGCCAAGGGCCGCAGTCCTTCCGGAAATACCTTCCATGCCTTTGGAAGATAAAACTTAATGATGGCTCTCCTTCCTCCCTCTCTCCCTCCCTCCTCCCCGCCTTCCTTTCATGCCTCCTTGCGTTCTTTTTTCCTTTCTTTCTCTTTACAGAGCATTCTCCTTTGTCCTCTTCCGTCTTCTCTCACCATTGACCTCAGCACTAACACCTGGTGTTGAGGAATGATCCAGGTTTGGGGGGGCGTGTTTTTTCCTACGTGGTTTCAGCCTAAACCAAGACCTTCGCACACACGAGCATCAGGGTGTGTCGTGATGGCGGGTCTGTGCAGGGCACAGTGATGGGTGGGGGTGACGGGTGTGCCCTTTAACGTCAGCTCCAGTTTGGGGCACAGCACAGGGTATTTCCGGAAATGGTGAAATATAAGCAACACGTGAAACAGGTAGAGATCATACACAAATACTAAAAGAGAAAGGAAGACCACATAGAGACAAGGGCTCCATGGAGTCATGACATCGATTTGGTCACTTCGGCCACCTCAACGATTGATGAGGGCTGTGTCAGGATTGATTTGGCTGTGGCAAATGGTATCGATCATTTAGGACAGCAAAGGAGATTAGATCCCCGTGTCACCGCACAAAATGAAGTGGAGAATTGTCAATTATCCTGTTAATTTGATCCATGCACTGTTGTCATTATTTCCCTTTATGTCATCAGGGTCCCTTCTCTCTTGGGAATGAAATACTTCCAGTGTTGGCCCTAAAATGCTTGTAAACTAAGCCTGCTGTCTCCTGCTAAATACAGCTCAAACTCACGGAGCACTGCCGACCCATTTGAGTTCAAGGCACATTGATGGAAACGTAATGGCAAACATAAATGACAAAGAAGTTTAACAATTAAGTCCAAGGAGGGAGGAAAATGCAGACTACATACTACAGAATATAGAATCAAAAGGGGCACAGAAGGAAACTCCACGGGCTGGTTAGGTAGCGTGTGCTTGTGGACCAAATACCTCATTTTCTAGAAAAGCTCTGTTGCTTCCATTAAAAGGAACAAACAGGTGGACTTTGTTCACGTCGAATAGCTTGGCCTGATACCTTCAAATGATGTAAATCTGGGAAGGTCACCTTCAGTAGGGGAAAGGGAGGACTATGACGATGTCCTCTTTGGGATAAATTGGACGGGTCACCCCACTGCCCAGCCTGGCTGTTCACACGGACAAACCGCCAATTCAGCCACCAGTTCTGCCTCGTGTCACCTCTCTTACTAAACGTGCCCTAATTTGACCAGAATTTCTGAGGAGCGAGCATCCGTGAACATCACGCTAGCTACTTCAGGGGTGTAGCAGCCTCAGCGAAAGTTATTTCTTATTATAGTTCCAGCTACTGCAAACAACACCACCCCCTCCTCTCAAAAGAAACAAACAAACCCCCCCGCGGGAATTTTTTTTGTATTTTGTTTTTGTTTTTATATTTCTGTTTGTAGCTCTTGTCTTTCAGATGGGGTGGGACCAAGCTAAGAAGTTACTACTAAAGCTCTTTAGTTACATCGGACAATAAATATGATTTCCTGTAGGTCACCAAATTTTAAGATGAATTTAGGTTCTGTTCCAATTTGTATCTATTTGTGTGACTTGAAAAGCAAGGCCTCTTGGTTTCCATTTATCCCAAAATGGCTTTGTAAGCAGACTGCCTACAATTTCTGTCCTTAGCATCACTACAGAGGGTCATGATAACTTATATAGTCAATGAAGATTAAAATGCGAATATTACTCAGGAGGGAAGAATCCATTTGCTAGCACTGTGGGGCTTGAGTCAGTTATGGGATTGGATATTAGCGAGCGGAACCCAAAGGAATGGAAAGAACTTCTGTTTGCTCCTCCCTGGTCAAGAGCAGGGACCACGTGAAGGCACCAGAGAGCCTGCAAGGGATGAGCAGGTGGGGTGCATGTGCGTGCGTGTGTGTGTGTGTATGTGTGTCATGTGTGCGTGCGTGCCTGTGTGTATGCATGTCGTGCGTGTGTGCATGTGTATGTATGTGCACGTGTGTGTCATGTGTGCGTGCATGTGTGTGCACGCATGTTGTGTGTGCACACACATGCATGTGCATGTGTGTGCGTGTCTGTGTGTGTACATGCATGACTGTGTGTATGCATGTGTGTGTGCCTGTGTGTATGCATGTCGTGTGTGCGTGCACATGTACGCATGTGTGTATTGTGTGTGTGCATGTGTGTGTACATGTGTGCCTGTGTGTGTATGTGTGTTGTGTATGTGCATCCTGTATGTGCATGCATGTGTGTGCCTGTGTGTATGCATGTTGTATGTGCACGCACGTGTACACATGTGTGTGTCATGTGTGCGTGCATGTGTATGCATGTGTGTATGTGAGTGCCTGTGTGTGTATGCGTGTTGTGTGTGCATGCACATGTACGCATATGCATGTCGTGTGTGCGTGCACGTGTACGCATATGTGTGTCGTGTGTGTGTGCACGTGTATGCATGTGTGTGTGTGTGAACACCAGGGCGTTGGTACAGAATCCAGGTTCCATGGGTGTCCGTTTTGCTTAAGAACTGGCCATCGAGGTGACGTGCTATAGTGACCAGCTAGGATTGCGTATGTGTGGTTCTTTGGGCGTTGACGGATGCGGACTGCAGGGACTTTCCGAGGACTGTTGTCCCTCGCGCCCACTTGTCTAAATTGGTGCTAAACGAATAGGCCGCTGTTTCCCGCGAATGCTGCAAACTGAATTTCAACCCCCTAACAAGATACTGCAAATCACCTCAGGCTTTCAACTGTCACATAGGGTACAAGCCCAGACGAGGCTGCGAACGCAGCCCGGCCGTCTTGGATGCTGGGGTCGCCCAGGTGCTCGGGATCCCCTCGGGGGAGGCTCTCACAAAGGGCCCTGCGGAGACTCCCCGTGGCCTTGGCTGCGCGGGGCCGGCTCACAGGCCTTACAGTGGGACTGGCGCCCCCCCAGCGACCCCGCTGACGCTGACGCAGCCAGGCCCCCCCGGACCCCGGGGGCGGGGAGAAACGCACCCGGAAGGCTTTCGGTCCCGGTCACTTCGTCTTCCACTCCGCCCGGCCGGCGTGTGACCGGGAAGTAACGGAGTTTTGTCTGTGAAAGTGGAAAGGGCCGCTTGAAGATTTCCAAATGTAAAAAGCGTCCTCCTCCTGCATGGCCCGGGGCACGCGACGGCGCCCTTGGTGGCAAGAGGGAAGCGGCCTTATATCCGGCTGTGAGAGTTCGTTTCGCAGGTGGAGAATCCAGCTGTTTTCACGCTAAGGGGGGGCCGGGCCTCGCGCGCCGTGGGGGTTTGCGGGGGAGGTCACCGGCCGCCCCAAACGTGCGCGTCCAGAGACACGGGGGTCGTCGCCGGTTCTCTCTCTCACGGAGCAGTCGGGGCCACCAGCAGGGCACACCCCACATGGGGGGCTGCACCATGCCCTTCGCAGACCTGGTTCCCCTGAGCTCAGCCACGTGCACCCCCCAGGAACCCTAAACTCTCCCCAGTCTGCCTGAGAACACGGGGCTGGTCGCTCTTACTGGGGTTCCTGGGCTGTAAACGCAAACTTTCTTCGGAGGCTGTAGGTTTTTCAGAGCCGTTTAGGTTCGCGGTAAAACCGAGGGGAAGGTGCAGAGACTCCGACGTGCCCCTGATCCCGCGTGCACGCCTACCCCGCTGTCAACCTCCCCACCGGAAGGACATTTGTGACAACTGAACCTACACGGACACGCCATCATGAGAGTCTGTAGCCGACACGAGGGTCACGCTTGCTGGTGTCCATTCCTGGGTTTGGGCAAATGTGCAACGACACGTGCCCACCGTTCTAGTGTCACATGGAGTAGCGTCACTGCCCCAGAGCCCTCTGTGCGCCCCTGCCCCCAGCCCCTGGAAACCCCTGACCTTCTCCCATCCCCACAGTGCTGCCTGTGCCGGAATGTCACGTGGGCGGAATCACGCACTGTGGAGCCTGAGCCCCCGGTCGTGTGCACGGACGGTCCCCCCGTCTTTGCATGGCTGCTGGCGCATTTCTTTCTAGATTCCGCTGTCCGGATGGGCCACAGTTTACTTACCGCCCGGCACCTACTGACGGGCATCTTGGTTGCTCCCAAGTGGCGATTCTGAATGAAGCTGCTGCACAGACGTCGCGCGCCGCTTTCTGCGTGGGCACGTTTCCACCCCTTCGGGTAAATACCGGGGGCGCGGTTGCTGGAGCGCGTGGTGCGGGGGGCTGGGCCCGTGAGAAACCGCCCACCCCCTCCATAGTCGCCGCACCATGTGCACCCCCGCCCCCCAACAAGGGGAGAGGGACTCCCTGTGGCTGCACGTCCCCCAGCACGTGCCGGTGTCAGTGTCCTGCCCTCGGGCCCACCGTGCAGTCAGCAGGCGCAGCGCGTCTTTCCCGTTTCTTCCCGCCACGGCCGCCCGCCAGGTGCAGCCCGCGCCCCTCGGAGCAGGGCGGCCCCGTGTGGTGGGCAGGGTGCCCCCGGGCTGGCCGCTGGCCGGGCGGGCGCTCCCGCAGGTACAGCCACTGAGGCCGAAGGCCGTTCCCCCGTTTCTCGGACGTCGTACTGTGACCCCCTCCTCAGTGGCATGAACATTACGGCTCCCTCGTTCGCCCTAACGGCTTCAAATAGCATTCAAACGCGTCTCGGGATAACATGACTCCGGTGTCACTCCCCAGGACACTGATCACACGCTGTGACTTCACGTGGTCCTTCCGCCCTGTTCTCACCCTGGGGCTCTGCAGGAAACTCGGCCGGCGGCTGCAGCAGTGCCCCCGGGGCGAAGACCCCGGCTGGGAACCCACGACGGCTTGTTCCAGTCCGCGCTCGAGGTTTCCGTGGGGCGGCGGCCTTGCTCCCCTATTTGATTTCGTTTGACTTTTTAAGAATTACGTAACAGTTTTACGTGTCCCCCCCCTTAAAAATGGCAACACGAGAAGCAAGCGACACACTGACTTGCCCTTCCCGTTCCTGTCTCCCTTCTCCCTCCATCAGACCTCTTTTAAGTTGGTTTTTAGTGTTTTTCTTCTGTTTCTTTTGTGAAGCAGGTAAGTATGTGGGGACAAATCGCGGGAGCTCAGTAAGGGCTGGTTGTCATCTCTCTGTCTCCCTGTGACTCCGATGGGGGGGCGGCCCGGAAAGGAGACTGGTTCGTGGGGGGCCTGGGGTGGGCTCCGTGCCGTGTGCAGGTCCACCCCACGTCGGACCTTCTGGTAGTTACAGCTGTACCCCCTTACCTGGGGGGTACCTTGCAGACCCTCGTGGATGCTTCTAACCCCTGATTTATGAGGGATGATAATAAAATTACGGTGACAGTGCCTGCTGCCACTGAGTGCCATCCAACGGAAAGGCAGGGGTCTTCGGTACGCGGAGCGGGCCATGGGACCTCAGTAACAGGGTGACAAGTCTTAACTTAGTGGGTGCAGTCAGTGGGCTGTGAGCTCCGATGGGAGACCGCGTGTTTTAAAGTGATCACGGATCAGGAGCAACGCACTCACACGCATGTCTGTCAGACAAAGACACTACGGCGTGTCCTCCCCCGCCTCATTCACCGGACCTGGCACCGTGCGACTTCCGGCTCTTCCCCCAAGTCAGAAGGACCACGAAAGGGAAACGTTTTGAATCGATTTAGGACACGCAGGCGGCCACGACAGCACAACTGAAGACGCTCACGACAGAGACTTCCGGAGCTGCTTCCGAGAGTGGCACGTGTGTCCGAAGTGAGGGGGTGTAATGTGAGGGGGTTCATGGCGGTGCGTCTTTTACCGTATTAAATGTTTTTTTAAACACTCATCGCACGTTTTGATCACACCTTGTACTGTGTCTTTCCTTATACGTGCATACCTGTTTAATTTATAAATTAGGCACAGTAAGAAATTAACTCTAATAACTAGTAATAAAAGAGCACAATTGTAATAACATACTGTAAAGTAAGTTATACGAAGGTGCCACTACGGAGGGAAGTAAGAGTCCCTTGAACACACGAGCTGCAATACTGTGACGGCCTGTCTGTTCACACAGGTGCCTCCTAAGTGACAAATGCATGGGGGTTGGGGTGTCTGTGGTGTTGAGACGCTGGACGAAGGGTGGGGTGGGATGGCAAGAGATGCCAGCCCGCTCCTCAGGACAGGACGCAAC